>JAATLQ010032174.1:0-13304 GCA_013421005.1 Heliconius erato x Heliconius himera | reverse complement strand
CTGATTCGAAATTGACGGTTGACGGTTTTGTAAATTTTCATACATTTTCGAACTACTGTTAATTTTTATGTAATTATTTGCTGTTTATAATTAATTTATACTTTTCTTTGGTTCTTCGCTTATTTAAGTAGTAGATTAGTTAGATTTTCATAAATTTCTTGGTGTAGTGTAAGTTGCGGCCCTGCGCGGCGTCGGCATAATATTACATAAGTATTTATTATTTAAGGAAAGAATTCATCAGGTTATTTCATCTCGGTTGGATGGTTATCTATACCGTTGTTATACATCTTATAAATTATAGTTTTAGTTTTTTGGGATTTTATTTGATATTGCTCGCAAAACTTATCATATTTAATGTAGAAGGGACTTTAGTTATTTCATATAGTATAAGGAATACGTGTAAAAGATTTTTCCCGGGTCAGCAAAATCGATAACTGAAAGTCCAATAAAAATCAGTTCAGTTATTCTGGACATTAGCTCGGGGAAATAGAAAGACAGGTAGAGACAAAAAATATAATATTTTTTATTGTATTTGAGTATTATGTAAATAACCACATGCACTTGCAAAAACATATCACAACACATTTAATTTTAATTCTTTTAAATATTTATTTTACTTTGATGATATTAATAATGTAGCTGGTTTTGTTTAATTTTTTTTAAATATTATTTTAATATGATTACGTTTACTTATGTTTTTTTTCATTTAAATTAGTTAGATATTTTCAAAAACAATTTTATAAAAATATCTAATAAGCATTCGTATACTTCAAGCGGGCGAAGCCGCGTCCGGGTCCGCTAGTAAGTAAATAAAGCGTTATATACGCCAAGTATCTTGATAACTGCACTAGTGTAATTTAAAAATTTTTTTTAGCTTATGCTTTATATCACTAAACAGAGAAAACCTTTTTTTTTTAAACATTTTTAAAGTGTTATTCCACACTTAGGAAAGAAAAATACTTATTTAGAAAACGTATAATTTTTTTTAGAGAAAACCTACTTGAAGACACTCAACTTTATGCTTTTCATCTGAATTCGATACCTTATGTAATAAATGGCCGAGCTCAATGCCGCACTTCGCACGAAAATGGCCTCATAAAATGTTTTCAAATCCTTTTTTAGAAAATATATAAAAATTGTGTAATATTAGCGGCTTTTGAACCCGTGCTTTTTGGAAACCGTACTAGCGCTCTGATTACTAAGCTATACGTTCTCATTAAGTTACGTCGAAATTCTTCTATACTTGTTACAGCTAACGCCCAATATTAATAATCTATCTCCGACGTCAATCTTCGATTGTTCCATATATCTATCCAATCTCAA
This sequence comes from Heliconius erato x Heliconius himera, assembly GCA_013421005.1. Taxonomy (NCBI): domain Eukaryota; kingdom Metazoa; phylum Arthropoda; class Insecta; order Lepidoptera; family Nymphalidae; genus Heliconius; species Heliconius erato x Heliconius himera. The sequence continues at coordinate 11,981 of JAATLQ010032174.1, read as the reverse complement.
AATAGGATAGATATATGAAACCATCGAAGATTGACGTAAGAGATAAATTATTAATATTGGGCGTAAGTCGTTGGCATCTATCTCTATACGGAGATTTTTACAAATTTAGACTATTCAAAGATAATTAATTATTTAGAATTTTCATTTGAACTTAACTGGTTCAATATCCAATTTTTATACGTTTTTGATAAAATATTTTTCTTTCCTAAGTATAAAATAACACATTCAATAAGTTTTTAATATTTTAAATATAATAAAAATTAAATTCCCAACGTGTTCATATGCAAAAATAATACGTGGTAGACCACGTTAGAGCTCTACAGCTTTCAGATTTTCGAGGTAAAATAATAAAATAGTAAATATTGTTTAATAAAATTATACAATGTGAATTTTTGCTAGTAGCTTTATGTAATCCTATTAATTATAAACCTTTTAAACGAGCAACCCTTTATTATTGGTTTAATGAGAACTGGACGCTATAATCGGCTTTATAAAATATGTGTAATACTACACTTATTAATGTAGCGCTATTTTAATCTCATTAAAATAAAGTTCAATTATTAAATAAGCTTTGTACTGATCTATGTTCAAAATAGGCGTATGTTAACAATCTACAGTGTAGGCAAAGGGAACCTGGGCAGCTAGTGTTATGACACTACATTACCATTAAGATACTTCAGTTTCCCACTTTCCAACTAATTTTTGATGCTTTGCGTTTTAAGTGGCGGAACTCAACGCCGCGCTTTGCTTTTTACCAGAGCGAGGAAATGTGTGATACAAATAATCAATTGTGTGTCCAGTCTGTTAACGAGTTTGTATATTAAAAGTAAAGATATATTTGTGGTGAATTCGAATTCCACTCAAGGAAAAGAATTATGATTTAGTAATATCTTATACACTCAACACGCAATGCCTCCAGAATTCGGCAGAAAGTGGGGAACGGAGTGTCTTAACACTAGGTTCCCTCTGCCTACCCTGCTGTGTGCGGGATACAGCGTGAAGCTAATTTAATATTATTTTTTTTTAATATCTTATACGAGTATAAGCATTTCCCCTAGAGGTCGTTGAAGCCTTTAATCATTGTGGGTAAGTCATGATTTTCTTAGCTTTGCCAGGTGTCATTGAAATATTTTAATCTCTATATATAATAAGACAGTAAAAATATTTTGTCTGTACATTTATTAATTTTGACTGAAATGGATAGAGGGACACTTAAAAAGAATAATAGAAAGCAAAAAGATTTTTTTTGAATTTCTTGTCTGTCTGTCTGTCTGTCTGTCTGTCTGTCGACATATTTCTGTCCGCATTTTTCTTTGAAAGTACTGAACCGATTTACTTGAAAATTTCACCAATTGCTTTGTTTTAACTCAACTTGAGTACTAAAGTTTAGTTCATCAAAATCAGTTCATTAAAAAAAAAGTTATCGTCATTTGAATGAACTCAAGGCATTACTTTGCCTGCGAATATTATATAGCAATCGCGCTGGTATGACCCTGGCTAAAGAATGACATTCGAAACGTCTGGTTTATATGATTGTTGATGAAAATATATATTTTTGAAGCACTATTATATAATATTTTATACAATAAAGTAAGCAAAGTTGAATTGTTAGTGGAGATTACCTTCATAAATCATAACAGTTAAGTTTAAGTCGTAATTAATTCAACCGGCCGGTCGTGGCGCGGCGGCATGAGGTGTGACTGCAAAACCGACTGGTTGTGAGTTCGATACCCACTAATTTATATTTCCATTTCTTCGCTCTGGTGTCGAGGTTAAGCGCGGCGTTGAGTTCTGCCACTCAACACGCAATGCCTCCAGAATTCGGCAGAAAGTGGGGAACGGAGTGTCTTAACACTAGGTTCCCTCTGCCTACCCTGCTATGTGCGGGATACAGCGTGAAGCTATTTTTTTTTTATTTTAATTCAACACAGAGATAAAGAACGATCTTGAAAGAAATATCAAGTAAATACAAAGCTATTTTGGTTGGTTCGTTCATATAATATATGTAACTAATTTAAAAACTGCACATGAGTTAATATGCAATTAATACAGTTATTTTACAAAGAATATTATGAATCCTACAACCTAAATTAAATTATTCACTGACATCAGCACATTTAACAGAGTTTTAGAATTATGATGAGACGTATATTATATAGGTAAAAAGAACATAAAGTTACAGAAATATATACGTATAATACATAATTAGCTTTATGTATATTTTATAAATATCAAATATCAACAATGGTCGTATTTTTTTATTTGAAACAATCAAAAATTCTTTGACGATAATGTCGTAAAAAAAATCATATTAGAAGTCATTGTAGTTGTCAATCGATTGTGCTTCTTAAATCAGTAATCATGTATTTTAAGCGGGCGAAGCCGTGGGTGAGCCGCTAGTTCAAAATAAATTATATTAATATAAAGAAGATTTAATTAAAATCTAGTTTATTATACCAACGTCACGACAATTCAATTAGGCTGGCCAATAGAAAGTAGTTATCAATCTAATACTACAAGTCGAATCTATTAATTTGATTTTAATTTAAAAAACCTGACAAGCGCGAGTCAGGCTCGCCCACAAAGGTTCCCGTATAAAAATTGGAGGACTTGAGCTTTTTCTGAAATTCATGCTTAGCCAGAGATACATCACTTGATTTTACAGCTTTAATACCAAATTTTATCTCCCTTTTAAGGCTATTATTTTTTAGTATTTAACCACAAATGTATAGTTTTCAGATTTTCGTACTACCTGAACTAGTGCCGAAAGCTAGCTGCCGAATTTCATAATTCTAAGTCAATCGGAAGTACCTACCCTAAAAATATTGTTTGCTTTTGTATTATCGAAATACGCGTTTTTTTTTGCGATATAAGCCATATCTCTTTTTTAAGTAAATGTAGAAAAACTATTTTTAAAGAACTCATGGACCGTACATCTGAGTAAATGTTTTGAATTTCAACTCGATATCTCCAAGTTTTCTTAAGATAAACGCTCTTAACAGACAGACGGACGGACAAAAAAAGGTCTTGAAAGATTCCTTTTTTCTTAGAGGTACGGAACCCTAAAAAAAATATTACGTAGCGAAATGAGGTTAGGTTGGTTATATTTTCTATTAGTAATTAATAGTCGGCCTTGATTTGCTTTATACACCCAGCCAACTTAATTTAACCTACAATTAGCACTCATAACGTTCTATGCATAAATCTGCTACTAGCACCTGTACACTATTTCCGTACTTTTTGACATAAAATTGTTAATAAACCAAAAACGAACCATTTGGAACAAATCGTAAAATATTATATAGCTTATGCTACGATACTAAACATTTTATAACATAAGATTACTTATAGGTGCACCAGCAATACTGTAATTTAGCAAGAAATAAAAGGCTTTTTATTTTATTTTATGCTAGTTTTAATTTATTTATTTATTAGGTGCACCAGTAGAAAAGTAAAAATAGCTTTTATTGAAAGAAAAGCTCCGGAAATTATATGTAAATTAATATTAGCTTTAATTTTTTAGCTTCAAGCTGTATTCTACATGTAGCAGGGTAAGCAGAGGGACATTAGTGTTATAACACTCCGCTCCTCACTTTCGGCCGAATTATATAGGTATTGAGTGGCTGAACTCAGAGCAAAGAAATTAAATATTTAATTTCCTCGAGTGGGGATCAAACTCACAACCTATTGCTTTTATAGTCACATGCTTGTACCCCTGCACCACGACAACCCTCAATATTGACAGTATATAGCTAATAATTAGAAATAGCATTTCATTTAAGTGTTTTCCCACTTTCCGGCCCATTCTTGTATGAGAGATTTACCCATTCCCTCTTCCCACGCTGCTGTGTGCGGGGTTCAGCGTGACGCCGATAAAAAAAGTAAAAAAAGAACCTAAAAATGTCATTAAATCAAACATAAAAAAGGAAAATTGACTGCTTTTCTATAGTCAATTTTCTTTACTCATATAAAAATCACCATAATATCATATATAGGTCAAAATTATAATAACAATAATAATTTTGATAAACATAAAACATATTACGCTATACGCTCGACGAACCAAGAAATTTATGTGCATCCGCAGATATTAATCATAATAATATTATTATATTTTTCCACGTTCACTTTCACGCGAGAATATCGAGAACGGCTGAGAAATAGGGAAAACGTCCTATATACTTTTTTGATTAACTTTTATGAATAAGCTAGATTATATTTTTCTAATATTATGTTAAAAGAATTATTAGTGATGTAGTATTAGTAATTTAGTATATTACATAATATATGTTCTAGGATTATAGTAATGAATAGCATGTTTTATTATTTTTATGCTTTATATTTTTTATATGTAATAAAAAAAAATTATTAAGAACAGAATTTACTAAGAGAACATTTTTTTGCCCATTACGGAGTACTGTTTATAAAGTAGGCAAATTAAAAATCTTAATAAGGCAAAATAAAAAAAAAAACTCCCAGCCCATAAAATCACTACCTCGTTTTAGAAAAGTAGCTTAAACTTAAACTGCTAATCTGAACCATTAAGATGAACAAGTCTTTGATAAAAAAATCGCACTCAAATCGATTCATACATTCAGGAGCTACGGTGCCACAGACAGAGACACATACAAACTTATAACACCTCCATTTTCGTCCAAGTTTTGAAAATACAAAACGTGTTTATTTTTTCCGTACGTTTTTTTCGCGCATGTAGCACTGCCACATATTTCCTTAGCAGTTTGCAGAATAAAATCAATCTTTGTCAAGGTTAATGGTCCGGAACAAGAATATTTTATACCCCAACTAAAGGCAAGTCGTCTATCAGAAACAGTTTTCCCTCACCTTTTGTTGGTAAAAAACAAGGTGTTCTCAAAACCAAATCACGCGAAGGATTGCTTTTCTTCGCTCGTAATTCGAAGACATACATACATATATTGCATTTAGGTAAATAAAAAATGTTACGTTTTTTTTCAAGTCTACGCTGTGCCCCGCATGTAGTAGAGTGGGCAGAAGGAACTTAGTGTTAAGACACTCCGCTCTCCACTTTCCGCTGAATTCTGAAGGCATTACGTGTTGAATGGCGAAACACCTCGACTCCAGAGGGAAGAAATTAAAATAAAAATAAAAAATAAATAAATCAGCTTCACGCTGTATCCCGCACACAGCAGGATAAGCAGAGGGAACCCCCTCGTTTCCCATTTTCTCCCAACTTCTGGGAGCATTGCGTGTTGAGTGGCAGAACTCAACGCCGTATTTTGCCTCCTCGACACCAGAGTAGAGAAATGAAAATATAAATTTAAATAAATATGTCATCTCCTCGAGTGGGGATCGAACCCACAACCAGACGGTTTTACAGTCACACTATGTGCCCCTGCGCCACGACTGGCCTGAAGTAGTTAATCAAAGTAATTTCACTTGTTTCAATATATTATACAAGTATTTAAAAGCTACATCCACAATCGAGTCTAATTTTTTCATCTTTTTACATGAAAATGTAAACCCAGATCATGGTCACGTCCAAAGCTTTACTTAATTAATTATTATACAAAAAAAGGTTTTTACCTAGATTTTTTATATATCCAAATATATTTTTATAAACGAATATACATTTATAACATTGTATTTTCAATGCAATTCTGAACTATCCCAGTCAATATTAGCTCTTCGAATGAAAACGTTCATTCCACACAAGCACAGCGACTCACATATGTACGTATATATATATATATATATATATATATATATATATATATATATATATATATATATATATATATATATATATATATACATATATATATATATATATATATATATATATATTTCTTCTGTAGGTGTAACTCATTGTTTAATTCTATTCAATATCCCGGCCTTTGTTATCTATTCATTATCTTAATAATTTATGATGATGAGATGTTTGATCTTTAATATAAAAATATTTGTTTATTGTATTATGTATTATTGTGTCATAAGACGATCAACAGACTTATATTTCTTGGCATTAATGTATATTAACGTAAATTCCGTCAAAAATAAATATCTTTCCCTTTCTAAGATCAATCTTTATAAATAGAAATAAAATTAATATACGAATAAAACGTTTGTAATATTTTTTTTCTATTAAATATCTACAAATTCTCTCGTTTTGGATTTTTTTCTTTATTAATAATGCACTTCTTGGGCAATTTTATAATTATAGGTCCACGGAAAGTGCCCTATTGGTTTTAATTATACGGCAAATTTCATATAAAATGCAATAATAACGATGTATGTTTTAAACATTTGTATATTTTGATTGCATTGATTTAAAAGCTTTTTTTTTCTGTGCTCTAAGTGTTAAGTTTCTTAGCTTTAAGTTTCTATTTGACATTCATTTCAGCTCGATACCTCCACACCATCTTGAGATAAATAGTATTGACAGACGTGCAGACGGACAACAAAGTGATCCTATAACTGACCGATTTTTCGTTTTGCGGTACGGATCCCTAAAAATAAAAAAAAATAAAGTATTTTATTTCATAGCTTATTATTATTTCAATGTATACGTGTATAAAAAATAATGAATAATATCGTAACATAACACTGTATATCCGTTCTATACCTATAAATTATACAATCACGTTTGCCGTACATCAATAAATCTAATAACATAGCTTCTAAGCCGATGGTCTACGAGTACACCGATAGGCGCGCCTTGCCACCGACCGGGACAAATGGAGTTAGGTCACTGTCGCACCTTGTTGTGAAAGCTATTTGTTTTGTATTTAGAGCATGGTGCATGGTGAATATATAAATATTCATCTAGTGTTTGTTAGTAGTACCTGATAAGTCTAACTGGGATATAAAACAAAAAAATAACGAAGAATGTGCTATAAAGAACATTTGTGTTTTTGTCTAGTTTTATGATTAAAACTTATTATTTATTCTTTTTAGTGTTCCGTATCTCAAAAAGTAAAAATGGAACCTTTATAGGATCGCTTTTTTGTCCGTCTGTCTATTTGTCAAGAGCATTAATCTCGAGATCGCGTGGAAGCATTAAACTGATATTAATATCATATATTTACACCTATGTTCCCTTAACGTTCTCAGTCAACGCAATCGAAAGATAATTATGCTTCAATTTTGCTGCATTTCGTATAAAATTCACCGAGTAATAAAATGGGTGCATATGTCCGCAAACTTAAGCATGTATATAATTATAAATTGTACTACCCGTTGACATGCAGTTTTTGGTACGGAACCCTCAGTATGCAAGTCCAACTCGCATTTGACTAGATTTTTTTTTCAAAATCAAAATTGAAGGTAAAGTAATAACAAAGTTCAATAAAATTTTTGTCATGTTACAGAATATTTGAAATACGAGCAGAAAGTTGCCTCAATACTTTGAGGCAGTTAAAATATTTGTCAGTAGTGTCAGTAAACGACATAATGTTATGTGAAATCAAGTCACTCATCCAGTTTTAACAAGCGTATATTAATTTCGACGTAGCTACATGACAACGTATGGCTTAGCGGCCAGAGTGCTTGGACGGATTCCAAGAGGCACAGGGTCAAATCCCGCTACGTTTATACAAAAAAAATCATATTCACGTTGTATCCCGCACACAGCAGGGTAGGCAAAAGGGAACCTAGAAAGATTGCGTTGACAAAACTAGTTGAGTGGCGGAACTCAACGCCGCGCTTTGCCTCGTCTAAAGCGAAGAAATGAAAATATAAATATAAATAAATATTTCATGATCGAACCCACAACCAGTCGATTTTACAATCACACCTTGTGCTCCTGCGCCACGACTGGTCTCTGGAATTTTTATACGCTTTCTAAAAAAGTATTTTTATTTCCTAAGTTTGGAATAACGCTATAAAATTGTTAAAAAAATATATTGGTGCTTAATTGCCAATGTGTATCCTGTTTTATGTGAAGAAAAAAGAAAATATAAACATTTAATTAACTGTTATATTTACAATGTATGTACTTATAGGTACATTTGAATATAACGAAACAACAGTTTTTTAAAACGACATGAAAACGTAGTAAAATTTTTTATTGAAGCTTACAATAATATTAAGCTTTGTTAACATTATTTTTAGCACATACAAAGGTGTTTTTTTCAAAGTTACAATAAGGCTGGCTACCTTCTTTGAGAGCAAAAACAATATTCCGTGTTGCTCGAGAGATGTTTAAAAAGATTTTTTAAACTTTTTTACTCAACAAGTCTCCTACACGCTAATTGGATCTTGAATAATACACGTATACTTTGTGTTGGTTGTATTGTTCTATGTAAAGTTTAGTAATTGACTTCGCGTGTAATTAAGCTAAATGTTTATATTTTCGACTGAGTTCCTGAGATTTTGTTTATTTTTAAATGTTTATGATTTTTTTTTCAGCTTCACGATGTATCCCGCACGCAGCAGGGTAGGCAGAGGGAACCTAGTGTTAAGAGACTCCGTTCCCCACTTTCCACCAATTTCTGGAGACATTGCGTATTGAGTGGCGGAACGCAACGCCGCATGTTTATGATTCAATTTATAATATCCCCTTGTGCCGAAAGTCGTCGTGACCTGGTGGTTCAAAGCTATGACTGCAAACGCGACGGTTAAGGTTTTATTCTCATCGGTAGAATAAAATATTTGAATATTTTCCATTTTTTCGCTCAAATAACAAGGCATAGTGCGGCATTAAGTTTCGCCACTCAACATACAAAATATCAAAAAATCTGTGGAGATTGGGAAACGGAGTGTCCAATCACTAGATTCTTTATGCCTATTCCGCAATATGCGGGTCACAGAGTGAAACTATAAAAAAAACTATAAAAAACTTGGGAAACGGAGTGTCCAATCACTAGATTATTTATGCCTTACCCGCAATATGCGGGACAAAGAGTGGAATTATAAAAAACTATGAAACTATTTATTTTAGTTTTAATAACTAAATTAACAAGTAGATTAGAGCATAATAAGATTTTTAACATCACTTTTTTTAAATTGCTAGAAGTGTTGGAAGGTAGATTGTGTAATAGAATTCTTCAAAGTTCGTTCCACTTAAGGCCGACGCTAGCATAAAGCTCTTAACTTAGTTGTTGTAATGATCGCTTAATGTAGAAAAAACGTAACTAAAGTTAAAGTTTAACAATTAAGGTAATTACATATTCATTATTTATTTGTGAACAAAATGAAAAAATGCAAATTACTTTTCAATTATGTTATTCATATATTATTTCATAGAAAGTGGAGTAGGCAGGGAGAACCACTAGATAGGGTTAGGACACTCCCTATTTCGCTTTCCGTACGAATTCGAGATACTACGTGATATTTGATTCCGAATGGAGAATGAACCCATAACCTTTGCGTTTACTGCAATATACATTTTAAAATATTTTAATTATATTCATTTTTAATTATAAACATACACATAAACACTTAATGTAGTCTATGTTATAATCTTAAGACCTACCCAGCGGATAATGACCACAAAATTATCTTATTAACTAAACATTGAGATCAATCGTACGACTCTAAATTCTACAGATTATGGGTTCGATTCCCATTCAAGAAAATTAAATGTTTAATATTTTCATCCAAAATTAGACAAAAAGTGGGGAACGGAAATGATGAAAAACTAACCATATAATCAGCAACATAAGATGAAATCGGCAATATTTTTTTTATGTTTTCTGCAATTCTTCCTGCTCCCTTAAATACCAAGTGAAAATCAAACAATTTAGTAACTTAGGTAAGTGGAATATGCATAATTTATGAACCAATTCAAGCTGCGTTATGTCTTTGAATAAAACATGATATAGTTCGGAAGTAACGGTATAAGGTCAACAACCGAAAAAAGTGGAAACGCCATTCATCTCAGTCAGCCGCCAGGTAGGCCATTTATACAGAAGCCGCGATACTCACGCGTGGGACTTAGTGAGAAATGGTCTGGGAAATAAATCAAATATATATTGAGCCTACCAGTGTAATTTTTTATATGAAAACTTCAAGTTTAAATTCCGTAAAAAATAATAAAATAAATATTATATGACAAAACGAAAGTGGACAATTGTGTCTTAACACTATGTCTAAAACTATGCCTATTTTTATTAGTGGAAATTAGGAAACGGAGTGTCCAATCAGTAGCTTCTTTATGCCTATCCCGCAATGTGCGGGACACAGAGTGAAACTATAAAAAAAACTATAAAAAACTTGGGAAACGGAGTGCCCAATCACTAGATTATTTATGTCTTATCCGCAATATGCGGGACAAAGAGTGGAATTATAAAAAACTATTCAACTATTTATTTTAGTTTTAATAACTAAATTAACAAGTAAATTAGAGCATAATAAGATTTTTAACATCACTTTTTTTAAATTGCTAGAAGTGTTGGACGGTAGATTGTGTAATAGAATTCTTCAAAGTTCGTTGCACTTAAGGCCGACGCTAGCATAAAGCTCTTAACTTAGTTGTTGTAATGATCGTTTAAAATAAAAAAAGCGTACCTAAAGTTTAAGTTTAACAAGAAAATAAGGCAATTACAATATTCATTATTTATTTTTGTAAAAAATGCACAAATGCGAATTACTTTTCAATTATGTTAAGCATTATTATTTTTATCGATTCCTATATTATTCCTCAGATAGTAGAGTAGGCAGAGAGAACTACTACATAGGGTTAAGACACTCCCTATTCCGCTTTCCATACAAATTCGAGATACTACGTGATATTTGATTCCGAACGGAGAATGAACCCATAACCTTTGCTGTCCCACTACGCTACGTTGACCAATATACGTTTTAAATAATTTTAATTATATACATGAGGCCGGTCATGGCGCAGCGGCACGAGGTGTGACTGCAAAATCGACTGGTTGTGGGTTCGAATCCCACTCGAGGAGATGAAATATTTACTTAAATTTATATTTCCATTTCTTCGCTCTGGTGTCGAGGTTAGGCGCGGCGTTGAGTTCTGCCACTCAACACGCAATGCCTCCAGAATTCGGCAGAAAGTGGGGAACGGAGTGTCTTAACACTAGGTTCCCTCTGCCTACCCTGCTGTGTGCGGGATACAGCGTGAAGCTAATTTAATTTTTTTTAATTTAATTATATACATTTTTAATTATAAACATACACATTAACACTTAAGTGTAGTCTATCTTATAGTCTTAAGACCTACCCAGCGGATAATGGCCACAAAATTATCTGATGAACTTAACATTATGGGTTCGATTCCCATTCAAGAAAATGAAATGTTTAATATTTTCATCACTCGGGCTCTGGTAACAAAGCGAGGCGTTGAGTTCCGCCACGTAACAGGCCTCCAGAATTAGGCAAAAAGTGAAAAAAGAAAGAAAAAGTGAAAATGGAAATATGATGTAAAACTAAGTAACATGAGATGAAATCGGCAATATTTTTTTTATGTTTTCTGCAATTCTTCCTGCTCCGTTAAATAACAAGTGAAAATCAAACAATTTAGTAACTTAGGTAAGTGGAATATGCATTATTTATGAACCAATTCAAGCTGCGTTATGTCTTTGAATAAAACATGATATAGTTTGGAAGTAACGGTATCAGTGGGTCGAGCACGAAAAATATTCGAGTCCGTATTGTAAACGTTTCGAGGTGACGATACGATTACAAAGTTCGAAGCACGAACCATAGTGTATCGACTATCGAGGACTCGATAGGATTAAGTAGGTGACGTCATGCTAACGAGACTTAGAGATGTTACTGAGCGAATGAAGTGGACGTTCAAAAACGAAATAAAATGGTGAATGTTAAAACATTCAATCAAAATATTTATTTATCTTAATTTACATTACAATTTACGTTGAAAATGAAGAAAAATCTATGAAAATATTACAAAATATATAAGTAAGGTATCAAGATTGGAAGAAATTCAATCTTTTTGTAGATTTAAAACAATATATATCTTGCGGTTTTTAAACGAATCCACTTGACGCCCCGCCAATCATAGCTAAGTTTGTATTTGTCACTCG
>JAATLQ010032173.1:0-13302 GCA_013421005.1 Heliconius erato x Heliconius himera | reverse complement strand
ACGTATTTTCGAGTTATCCAAGAATTGTAATGTATTTCAACGCGACATATTTGGTTACATCTTTCGTTTAAGTATTTTTGGGTAAGAGAATAGTAGGTAGTCTGTTGTTTATAATTTCTTTCGTTAAAGTTTTCTGTTGTTTGTGTCATTTGTTTAAGTGTGTGTTTTTAAACAATTGGAACATCCTTATTGGAACTACGAAAATGCGGGTTGCATTAAGGTTTAAATAATTTTCACATCTTTAAGTGTTTTGCAAACATAGGTACATTACATGAATAATTCAGTAGTTAAAGCGGGCGAAGCCGCGAGCGGGTCGCTAGTTTACAAATAAAGATTTATCCAAATCTTCATATATAATCATTATTGTATAATGATATTATATTATCTTTAGAATTGAACTTACTTTTTTTGTTATTTTGATATTTTAATGAATTTTAACATTTATATATACGAGTATGTTATTAATGCTCGAAGCTCGACGTTTTCTGAAAAAAGATTTCTTCCGCGTACGCGTGCGTCTGCTATGTGTTATTCTATGAAATATGTATTAACGTAAATGTAGGTAGGGAATAGATACATATTCTAGTTATAATTTATTATAATAAAATAACCCAAAACCAAGTTTTATGCTTCATTAAGAGTTTGATGATAGAATAACTGTATATATCTCGGCCCGACGTGGGACCCCAACATATTGAAATAATCTACAGTTGTACAAGTTACCCTGCAGAGAAACGGACAAGTCAAATTAAATTGATATTACAAATTTCAATATTATAAAGATATTAAGAGGCCAATCGTGACGCAGGGACAAAAGAGTGTGACTGTAAACGCGTCAAGTTGTGGATGTGATTCCCACTTGAGGAGATGAAATATTTAATTATTTAATTTCTTCGCTCTGAAGTTGAAATTTGAAATCAGGTAATAGTCAATTTTAGAATGCATGTATGAACTTTTACTATAATAAAATCTCTAACCACAAAATGTTATAACTAAATTGTAAATGGAAAATATTCCTAATAAACTATGATAATAGTAAATTTATAGTTTAAATTTATCATTGAATGAGCGGTCATATGTGGTGGTGGTTTTAATTCACTATTTATGGGAGTTTGTTAATGTACTAATAAAATTACCAATTTTTAATTTATTTGTCATAGATATTAAATATATGAATCGAGGCCGTCGTGGCACAGGGGCATAAATGTGTGGCTGTAACGCGCCGATTATGTGTTCGATTCCCCGTGCATTAAGTTCTCCTCTCTCTATTAAACCAAAATATTTTTGCCAGTGCTGCCTTCGACCTCGCCTTCTACCGCGTACAAATTAAATCTTAACTTATTTCTGGTCAGTTAGTAAGTTTCACGTATGTACTTAATTTAAGTTATAATTTTTATTAACATTTTTTTACATTACTTACTTTACTTTTTACGATTATCACTTGCAAAAACAGTCTCAATAAACAATTTCAACCTTTGTTTCCACAATCTCAAACAACAATGAAATAAACCAACAAATATTCCAAATGTCATAAAAACGGACCATCTTTGTCACAAACGTCACGGACCTAAGTCTCTACCGACTTCAATTTGGAAGTTCCACGGTAAATAGTTGTAAAGGAAACATTTCGGATCGGATTAGACGCCGCCTTCCGAAGCATAAAGGAATAATGGAGAGGAATGTTCTAACAGGTAAGGCTTACTTAGATTGTGCTGGGAACCTCGCTATAGGATTACACTAGACACGTTTAACCACAACATAAATTTTGTCTTAGTTCCTGGCGACCAAACGTATTACGATCGCCTGCGCTTAGATGCTGATGTATAGGTTTTAGTTTCATTGCAAATTACTTTTGTATCTATTAATATTTCTGCGTTTATAGAATTAGCTTTGATTTTTTTATAGTGTATTATTTATTTTCTGATATAAAGTCAAAAATAGGCTTTTATAAATGATTACCAGCATGCTACGTACTAGATTTGTAAGAAATACAAAAAAGGTTTTTTTTCTCTTTTTTTTTATAAAAATTGTAAATGACTATAGATACTATTTGCATTATGAAATAGAGATTTAATTTGCAAAATTTGTAATTTATTTGTAAAAATATGACAAGGACTAACAGATAAGTTAAGTAGTGTTTTTTTCGCAGAAAAAAATTCACGATATGAATTTGTTATTTTCAATTGTAAATATGTTCTAATTGTAACCACATCGATGATACTTATTTCATCTATGGACCTCTTGATGTCATTATAACAACTATACTATAGAGAACACTCGACTTTATTTCTATATTTATCAATAGAAAAATTGATCATTGATGCAACTAGTAAGAGCCAGATGTTGAAAATATATTTTTTATAGTAACTTTTTATTAATTAACAATCCATGTATGTATGGTATAAATATGAAAGTAAGCAAATACTGCATTGGTTTAATTGCAATTTCTATGGTTTGTTTTCTATTAAATATTTTTGCATGTATGGTAAACATGAACTATGAAGTTTCCACTCAAAGTAACTGATAGGAGCTTCACACTTCACTTCACGAGTAGGCAGAAAAATCTTAAAATTAAGAAAAATCTATATTAATAGAAATAAAAGTAGAAATATTAATAAGCATTACTATCTACAATCGAGAAATCCCGTGATGGGTAGTAAAACTTAACGCCGCGTTCGCTCCTATCAGTGTGAATAATAGTAAAAAAAAATAAAAAAAGTCGTGGCCAGTCGTGGCGCAGCGGCACCAGATGTGACTGTAAAATCGACTGGTTGTGGGTTCGATCCCCACTCGAGGAGATGAAATATTTACTTAAATTTATATTCCCATTTCTTCGCTCTGGTGTCGAGGTTAAGCGCGGTGTTGAGCTCTGCCACTCATCACGCAATGCCTTCAGAATTCGGCAGAAAGTGGGGAACGGAGTGTCATAACACTAGGTTCCCTCCGCCTACCCTACTGTGTGCGGGATATAGCGTGAAGCTGATTTAATTTTATTTTAAATTTAAAAAAAAAAATCTCTGAGTTCGTATCGAACACGCATAGTGGTGATTTGATGAAAGTTATATATTTTCAGAATTTTGCTAACAAGTAAATGTCGCTTAATGTATTGTAAGTGAAAAATGGAATGACAAATCACTATGCCGTTTTCCCTATTTTTCTCAAAAATATACTTTTTTTTCGCACTACAACCTGCATGTAGCAGTAGGCTGAGGGAGCCTAGTGCTAAGACACGCCGCTCCCAATTTACCGCCGAATTCTGCAATTCGAGGCAATGCGTGTTGAATGGTTCAAATCAACAGTGTACTTTGTGTCGACACCAGAGAGATGAAATAAAATATTAAATATTTCGTTTCCTCGAATGCGAATCGAATTCATAACCTGTCGTATTCCCAGCAGTCACACGCTTGTGTCCCTGCGCCACGAATGGCCTCAAAACATACATAGTCATTAAAAAAATCAACCCATCCTAAAAAATAATAAATTCCACGAACACCGCTCATTCCTATTAATTTACGAAGCGATCATAGCAAACTCACTTTGATCGAACTTGAGCAATTTGTATTGAATATTTTAATTGAGGGAAGGCGATGTTAACCTTAAGTAAGTGGCGATACTTGTAAGAGAAACAGAGCTGGTGTCGGATACAAAATAAATTGTACATTCAGTGCTGTGCTAATGAGATCTCGGGCGGATTGTGGGCGACGGAAGGCAATGGGATTCGCGGAGACGGGCGCAGCTCTATATTTTATGTTTAATTGACGCAACGCTGTCACTTTAATGAGACGTGGAGTTTTGTTACTTTAACGATCTCGACTAGTGTCTCTACGATTGTGCGACTAATTAGAATGTTACATTATTATAATTATAATGATATCCTTTATTGTTG
Organism: Heliconius erato x Heliconius himera; assembly: GCA_013421005.1. Taxonomy (NCBI): domain Eukaryota; kingdom Metazoa; phylum Arthropoda; class Insecta; order Lepidoptera; family Nymphalidae; genus Heliconius; species Heliconius erato x Heliconius himera. The sequence goes on along the minus strand of JAATLQ010032173.1, from coordinate 9,416 downwards.
GTTATTAAAACAAATTGACTGATTTACAAAAAAGTACAGATATATTTTATATCTAGATATATTCTTACAAATAATAACAATATGTTTATGCGCTTAAGTGCCTAAATCATTTATGAAAACTAGTACCAATATAAAATTTTAAATTATTCCATACCCATTACTAACTTTCTCTATCTAACTTACCTTTATATTTTTTTAATAGTTTTTAACTTTAGAGATACGTCCATAAATAAGAATACCTACTACTAATACTACTGAATAAAAGTATCTAAAATATTTAAAAATAACGATCGCGTTTGACAAATTTAAAGAAAACAGAAATTAAATAAAGCTGTTCATAAAGTAGTGATTATAAAATACTTCGAATAAACTGATCGACAAAAATATATTGTTCAAAGTATGGAAGAATATTGAACAAGTTTTATTAAACAACAAACTTTCTGTCCCGAACAATTGCGACCGCTCATTGTATCTTCATTATTTAAAGACCCGCTTTGTTCAAAAGAAAATTATTTCTAATATAAATTGAATATTAATGCTTATAAGTAATAAGATGAATTTCTTTATGTATTATATCTCATTACATTAATTTATAATTTAATAATCTTCTTTTCTACTTATTTCTTTTTATAAATTAAAGTTAAGAAATAAGTACTTATTTAGTTCCTTATAAGTTTATAAGTATATAAGTTTATTCCTGAGTGTGGAATAACACTTTAAAAATGTTTAAAAATAAGAAATAAATATTTTATTTATATATCGATTGAAATAGAACAGCTAAATATTTAAAAAGTTTGCTAAAATATAACTGAAAATTGCATTCTTCACTTCAATCGGTTTAAACTTTTCTGATATTAGCGTGAAAGTGAACAAACGCACAGAAAAACATCTATAATATTAATAAATGCTTCAAATATTTTTTTTTTTTCATAAATCTTCATTAACAGACAGCGATGAGTTACAACAGTTTTACTATATGTATAAATAATCAAATATATAATATTCGACCAAGATACATATATTCGAACTCGCTATTATCTCAGAAGAGAAGCATCTTCAAACAATCTCTATTGAACCATAATTTAGTATCATATAAAAGGTACTGGAATTTACTATTAAAATAATAAAAAAATACGGGTAAAGCGCGCTAAAGTATAAAAATTTTTACTATAAATATAAAAATAACTTAATGAAATATCGCCTAAAGATTAAAACGACGTATTTTCGCAATCCTAATGAATGTTAACTATTTTATTATATTTTTGTAAAGACGTTTACCTGAAGGTATGGAATCAATTATGTTTTAGTTCTAGTATCCACTAAATAAATATCAAACGTGATTTAAAAATAATGCAAAATAATACTAGATCATTCCTTCAAACAATGACAGTATTGTTGATCTATGTAAGTAATAAAATAAAGAGTGTCAAGCTTTTTACTAGCAACTAATAGATAGACAAAGAAATCTTGTAGGTAATTTAGGTTATTATTTTTTAATTAGAGTAACTTTATTTTTTGAATATTGGCCATAAATCTTGTAAATTTCACCTGTGTGCGTCGGTGAAAAAAAATGTATATCAAACGAAACTTTTCTTTGTGAGCCGCTTAAGAATATATTTTATTTTCCTCTGAGATTTTTCGGAAATGCATTAACATCGCTTTTTTTTTCTTTTATGAACTTTTAACGACGGAGCACCTTAGATTTATTTTATCAAAACACAAGATTTTTCTTGATAATGTGTTTCTTTAGACTTATATTTTACTTACGTCGCTTATAGAGATAATAATAAAAGGATTGAATTTATAAACACCCTGTTTTAACGGGCGTATTAATTGGCTGTAAATATACCTCCAGCAGTTATTACGAACACAAAGTTAGTGAAATTGTTATTATTTATATGAAAAATTATGTTAATGTAGTATCACTCAACACATAATATTCAGATTAGTGATGATCAGATTACAGGCTGTATGTAGGATAGTAGGAATAAGATAAAGAATGTAGCTGAAAAAATGTATTACAATCAATCAATATTATTATCGAAAAACTATTACTTTTGTATGATTATTTATTTTATTAAACATATATATATATTAGTTCGTGTTTGCTAACTTTGATTAAACTATTACGGGATTAAACTCATAAAATATCAATATATCATGAATATTCCAATACTAATTAACCTGCGGTATACATTTCAAAAAAAGCTTAATATTCAATATTATGCCTTTATTGATAATACAAACGTTAAATAGTAAAATAACCGATATATGAATATTCAATGTAATTTTATAGTTAAAAATTGGGTTTGGTGTCAAACCTATATATATAACCTGCGAGTGTTTCTATCTTGTACTTTATATTAATTTTAGCTTGATACTTCTACGTAGTCTTTAGAAATAAATTACTGAAAGACAGTCTGACTGACAGACATACGAACAACATTTTGGGGAACACTTCTTGGGAAAATGAATCTGGACAGACGTAACAAATCTTTCTATATGGGTACCATTATCCATCGCTAGTACGTGCCATTCTGTGTATCTGTTTATTGCGGATTCGATCAGCTAAGCTGACTCTGCATATCCTATGAAGAGTTCGCATCTACATAGCATTCATATTTTTTTCATTTTTCTTCTGTAATTTCCATGTTTCGCTGTCGTATAACAGCATCGGTACCAATACTACATTGTGTACGGCCAAACGTGCAGCTGTGTTTCGCCATCTCATCAATGCAGCTAAGGCTCCGTTGGCCCTGTTACCGGCAGTGATACCTTTCCACATCCATACCGCATCTTTCATCTCTACTGAACATACTTTTCACTTCATTCCCTTGTACTAATATTTTTCTATTTTTCCTGATCCTGCTATGATTGTTCATAGGACAGAATGTCCTTTCTTTTTTTTTTCAAATATTAGAACCTTTGTTCTACTTGCATTCAGGCTTAGATTATTTTTTTCACACGTGATAAAAATTTCTTGATCCTTTCCAAGCACTCCTCCTCTCCTACTTAAACAAGTGAAACATTACAGACAGCAAAGTAATTTTATACACAACACTAATTCGCATACGATTACAATGACAGCAATTTTCCTAAAACCTCGGGGTGTTTCATCTCTCCCTTTTGTGTGGATAAGGAAAATGAGCAAGCATAATGTGACTTTTTTTATCCAATCGCAATATTATGTAGATTACAAGAGAACAATATGAGTACCTCAGTACTTTGATAGATTAGATGTTGAAATGAATTATTTCATTTGAATCGAGCAAGGGCGAAGTGTTCGTATGAAAATTATAATTGAAATTTCAATCGTCAAGATATTTTTGATAATCTTCCAATGTGAATGTTTTTTTGTGTGTTCGATTGTTGGTTGTGGGTTCGATTCCCACTCAAGGTATTGAAATGTTTATTATTTTCAGTTTTTTGCTCTATCAGGCAGCTCTGGTGAATGGTCACCAATGGTGCATGGGCAAAGCATGGCGTTGATTTTGGCCAATCAACACGCAATGCCTCGAGAATTCGGCGGAAGGTGGTGAACGAATGTATCTGAATAGGGAACGGAATGTCTTATCACTAAGTTCCCAGATTTCCTCTGGCTCTGGCTGAGCTGATGTGTGACAGACAACGTGAAGCTAAAAAACTATTTAAAAAAATGTATAACGTTTTCTACTTACATGTTCCTCTTTACATAGAAATAAAATATTTTGATAGATTTAGATATGCATATTGCATGTGACATAAAGAGAGACATTTAATTGTTACATAAAATGATGATTAATTATATATCACAATTTTAATATAAGAAAAGTTACTTTCAGAAATGAGATCGTAGTGGCGCAGGAACACAAGGGTGTGACTGGAACGCGACGGTTGTTGGTTCGATTCCCACTCGAGGAAATGAATTATTATTTATTAATATTTTCATTTCTTCACTCTGGCAAAAAAACCGACGTTAAATTACCACACTCAACACACGATGCCTCCAAAAAATTCGGCGAAAAGTGGAAAAAAGAGAGTGTCTGAACACTGGGTTCACTAGGTGAACTGACTTTGACTTTTTATTTAAAAAATAACTTGCCTATAACAGTTCTATATAAAGTTAAAAAATATAAAAAATAACTAATTTATGATAAATTATAAAACTCCGAGCGAGCATTATGCAAAATATCTTATTCACTGTAGTCTACAGAAATAAAATATCGGTGTTAGAGAATTACCCCAATCCAGTTAGTAGTTCTATTGAGGAGTACGTCTGTAGGATTGAATAAGAATTTGATAAAGTGCGAGTCGACGATAAGAGATTAAATTCATAAAATTATTCATCGAGTAGCGCTAATAGTGTTGCGGCTCTGAATATTTCAACGAAATAAGCTGTTTATTATAATTTATATTACATGTTCAACATGAGGACATCGTGGCGCAGGTGTTCAAGGGTGTGACGGCTGTGGGTTCGATCCCCACTCGAGGTAATAAATTATTTCTTAATATTTTCATTTCTTCGCTCTGGCACCAAAGCAAAAGCCCGGAGTTCAGAGGTGCCGATCAAGCCACAAAATGCCTCAAAAAATTTAACGTAATGTGGAGAACGGTGAGCCTTCAGACTAGGTTCCATTTGCCATCCCTGCTGCTGTAATACAGTGGAAAGCTGATTTTCTTTATAGCTCTATGTTTTTTTAATGACACATATGCACCCATCTCTATAATAAAAGTCTTTACAGTAGATAGTTGTTGTTTATTTATTTTAGAACGACAAAGTTGTCTAAAAATATTATTCATTAAAATAAACATGAGTATAAAATAAAAATGATTGTTTGTTACTTTTTTAGAAATAGAAAAAAAATTATGTAACCAGATTTAAATCTTTTTTTATGTTAAATCGTAACAAGCGTATAAGAATTTCGACGTAGCTTGATGAGAACGTATGGCATAATGGTCAGAGCTTAGACGGTTTCCAAGACAGACGTATTCAAATCCTGCTACGTTCAAACTTTTATACGTTTCTAAAAAAGTATTTTTCTTTCCTAAATGTGGATTAACACTTAAAAAATGTTTAAAATCATTATTTATTATGAAACATAAAGATGATTAAGTGTACTAAAGTTATTAAAATACAATAATAATTAATCGTACAAGGTATTATAAACACTTACATATGTACATAAAGACAAAACCACGACCAAGCTCGACGTTTATTTAAGGAGTCTGTAGTTTTTGCCAAGTAATTTGGCAGACGCGGGAGCCAGATAGATGTTATTTATTGAGGCTTCACGACGGTTGTATCGTAATTACTACTTAAATACCTTGTTACTAGCCTAAACTACTTGCCTCGTTTCTTTTAACGCTTATTCGTTAGTTTAAATTCACGTAGAACGCACAATGCTATCAAATATTTAAGCTACGTAAGCCGAAAATTTAAGAAGAAAAAGTAAGTATATCATCAGCTTTATTCGAGTTCTGTATAAATAAAGTTGAGGCCAGTTTGTTACTGGCCTCAACTTTATTTATACGCGTACGACTGTGAACGCGAGAGTATGTGGGTTCGATTTCCTTTCGAGGAAATGATAAATATTATTGAATATATTAAAATATTTTATATTTTCTCTCGGTATTTCTAGGCTCCTTCTGGCTACCCTTTTACATGCAGGATACAGGGTAAAACTAAGAAAACGTTCAAGAAGAAGTAGATATTCCAGAAACTTATTCGGCAGAAAGTGGGGAACGGAGTGTCTTAACACTAGTTCCCTCTGCCTACCCTGCTGTGTGCGGGATACAGCGTGAAGCTGATTTTGATTTATTTTATTCTAATTCGAATCTTGTACGTAAGAAAAAACATCGTATCCAATTCTATACAATTAACCTTTAGTTTACTTTGAAATTGTATTTAGACCTCTTTGTGAGTTTTGCTTATAATGAGTTGAATTTGAGGAGGAAAGCTTAGATTAGTGGATACTTAATTTTAACCTATTTGTAAGTTTTCGGTAATCGGTGTTACGTGGAACAAGAGCGAGTTTTTTTTAAGCCAACCGGTGGAACAAGTTTTCAAATTTTTTTTTTAGCTTCACCAGGGAACCTAGTATTAAGAAACTCCGGCCCACCTCCGGCCTCAATTCTTGAACCGAGGCAAAGCGCGTTCCTCTACTCAACACGCAATGTGAAGATTGAGTAGCGGAACGCGCTTTGCCTCATTACCATAGAAAATGAAAATATTAAATATTTAATTTCAGCATACTGTCGCCTTTACAGTCACACACTTGAGCCCTTGCGTTATGGCTAGTCTCGAAGTAAAAATTTTACTTAAAAAATAATAAACTAACGACAAAACAACGACGTCTAATATGTTCCAATTGCACTCCGATGAATTTTGCATATCTTCGGTTCACGTCAAGTTATTTCAATCAAATAGATTTACAAATAAATTTCTATCTCTTCACAGTTTCGTTAGAGGTCAATATTTTTTAAGTTAAACGAGAAACAATCTTTTCAAAAATCTTTTACAATATTCTTTTGTAATCTGTTTTAAAAAGCTTTCAGTTAACGAACTTCTTGTACTACATAGTAGTACAAAAAATGTTTTAAAATTTGTTGGAAACTTAACTACTTCTTTAAATATCTTACATATATTGTGTATTTCTTTTTATTTCACATTTTTAAGACGATCAACTAACATGAATAGGAATAATGGCCTTTTTCATTGAAGATTTTTTCTTTGGCTCACACTGATACAACAATGCGAAAAGTTAACATTCGTTGTAACAGGTAAAAAGACGTTACTTATTACTAGTTTTCTTCTTTCGAATTATGTAAGAGATGCGGTTAGATGGGAATAAAGATTCGCCAAGTGCGAGTCGGTCTCGCCCTCGAGGGGTTCCGTGCCATTTTTAAAAAAACGGGAAAAAAAATCACGTTTGTTGTGCGCGAGCTCTTTTAACTAAGTACAAATTTATTTTATTCTATTTTTTAGTATTTGTTATTATAGCGGCAACAGAAAGACATCATCTGTGAAGCTGCCTAACTATCACGGTAATTGAGATGAGATACAGCGAGGCGAGAGACGGACAGCGAAGTCTGGTAATAGGTTCCCGTTTTACCATTTGGGTACGGAACGCCAAACACAATCATAAAACTTGGCCACTTTATCGAAAATCCTTCCGAATACAGTAGGTATCTAATAAAAATCACGAATAAAGGATATTATTTATCGAGAGCATAAATAGTACGCCGTAATTTGTCGTCAACAATAGACCCGCCTACCTATATTTTATTCGCGTTGACATACGATTTCTTTCTCTGTTGAAGCACACAGTATAGTTAGTTCGACTATTCAAAAACTCATAAACGCTACAAGTGATTTTTATTTATTGAAATTGTAATAAAATATATTTTGATATTGATGCTAACGATGCCAGAGCGATGAAATGAAAATATCTAAAATTTCATTGTCCACGTTCCCAAAAGTGAGGAACAAAAGTGTCTTAATGGAAACGGACAGTTTAAACACTAAGTTCCCAAGTTTCCACTGCCTAACCCTGCTATGCAGCGTAAATCTAATACTAAAACATATACCTACTAGTCTTAATTTACAAAATGTTATATGTAAATATTTGAGAGACTTCGTCCTATTTCGCTCTGACTCATTTTGTTCGCTGAAATATAAAAAAAATATATACGACGACTTTACTATAAATCTAGCAACGTAAAGGTAGACTCGCAGGTGTAGCACAAGCTGCACTGCGCCGTTACCTTGAGATTACATAACATTCATATAATCGATAATAATCTCATCCCCGTTTAAATCGTTTCAATGGTTAAAGTAATCGTTTTTATTTCAGTTTGCACATGCATATAGCAGAAGTGGCCAAGAGAATGTACAGTCAGGGTACTTTGTTCTCCGACTTCCCCGACTGGGGATCGAACCCACAGGCTTTCGGATTTTCAGGCAGGATTGTCAAAGTTTGTGAATCGTATTAATTAATTAATTGAATAAACAATAAAATACCTATCAATTGTTTTCTAAATAATTAATAAGCATCTATACACAACCCAAACTATATAGTGAAACTCAAACTTAGCGAATTTACAATACTAGCGATTATGGAAGACCAAAATTAATTAAATAAGCAACCAAAGACCTAAAATAGCTTCTCAAATAATAATTAAGAATCTATAAACAATCTACCCGCAGTCTACAGCGGAATCCACCCTTAACGAGGTCACAGCACCAGCTAATATGTCGTTACGTATTCATAACACAGCCATTGTGTCGAGTAGCGTAGTGTTGATTCTATTACCGCGCGGAAACGGAACCGCGTCGGATGGAAGCCACTGGCTTGTTTAGCATGGTATGCAACACCTCCTGTGTTGTTGGTATTTTTAGATGAGTTCATGTGATAGTGAGTTTTGTGTGTTAATTATTGTTTATACTACTTTTAACGTTTTTTTTTAATGTTATTTCAAATTAAGGAGAGAGAAATAATAACTATGAACATATGTATGTCGACTTGCGATTAGACTGCTTGCAAGAAGTAACACTAACACCCAACATGCAATGCCTCCAGAATTCAGCGGAAAGCGAGGAGCGGATTTAGACTCCTTCGGCCTACCCTGCTACATGCCTCATACAGCGTGAAGCTGAAAAAATAAGGTTTCCATTACTGCGCTATAACAGTCAATTTGACATAAATAAGTGATTATTATTGGCATCTGAAAATATCATCATCACAAAATAAGTAATTGTTGGAAATCTAACAGTGGAATCTGTAAGAAGACTTCACGATTTATAATTAATATAAGCACTCTGTTAAATTATGCCACGATCTTCCAAAGTTGATTCGAAGCTCTTTGCCATACTGATAAGACTTTTTGTTCTTGTAGTAAGAGATCTCTCTTTGAATTAATATCTTTGCCTAATTTTGATTCTCGAATAGATTTGAAAGTGATATTTTAAGTTTTCAATATTTATGCCGAAATATCAACGAGGTCTTTGTACAAATATTTTAATTAACAAAAAAACAGAATTTTAGAATTGTTGAATAATTTTAGTTTTGATTTAGTATAAAGTACTTTACTTACCTATAAGTGACTGGACATCCTATAATAATAAGAAAACGTGCTGCTTATTTTTAAATTATGTTTTTTTTTCACAGAAAAAATAAAGTCCAATAAACTAATATAATATGTAGGGGAATTGTGCTTAAGATGGCATACGAAGATAAGATGACACACTGCCAATATTGATTTAAATATTTGCGCTAAGTGTGATCTTATGACGTTTTAGAGAGTGTCTTTAGATATCGCTAGTATTCAAATTCATTATGACGGAAGGTAAACGCAGATTGGCAAGTAGTTCATGTTTTTGTAATTTTGAATAGCAGAAAATTTTTCTTTCGCTTTTGCTTGGTGGTGAAAATACACGT
>JAATLQ010032172.1:0-13296 GCA_013421005.1 Heliconius erato x Heliconius himera | reverse complement strand
TAAATTACTTTATAACTTATTAACAATGAACTAGTAACAACCTAATAACAAATCACATCGAATACAACTGCTATATTATACTAACGTTTGCGCGGGAAATGTGCCTTCTGGCTTAAATCAGTGACTCTTATAGTAAATGACAGGAGCGAGCAAAATGTTGACACTGACAGCTGACATATTGCAGTGCTATATTTGACAGTTGACATATTGTAGTCCAGTAGTCTTCTAAGTATATATATATATTTTCGTTGTATATTTTTTAACATTTACTACCTGTAAGCATGTCCTTCATTGTGTGGTCGAGATAGATAAAAAAACTAAACTTATTTTTATTTTAGTTTGTACACCTTTTCTCTAAGGCCCTACAGAATCTCTAATAAAATCCCAAAGAATCTTCCGACTCAATGTATTTCATTGTTGGTCCTAATATACAACACTCTTCTCGCAAGCTGCTCTTTCTCTACCAAGTGAAAGAAAGCAACGGTCATAGGCTACAGACCTCCAGTCTCATTAGCAACTGAGAAAAAATATACGACAGTATCGTTCTTAGTAGATTTAAAGAAATAGTCGAGACAAAACAACTGTTCACCAATGAACCGTTCGGCTTGATCACACCACTCGTCCATACACCAAGTTCACCGGCTAATGGATCACACGGCTATTTTCCTAGTCATAGCCTAAGCCTACGACAAAGTCTGGCACAACGGCCTGCTCTTCAAGCTACGTCGTATGGCACTGCCAAATTCTCTCGTTCGCATGATTCGGAAATACCTGTTGAATTGCACGTTCCGTTATAGATTAGAAGGGACACTATCGTCCTCTAGACCCGTTCGCACCGGAGTCCCGCAAGACTGCACTCATCACCAATCTTATACGTGCTCTTCTTATATACAATTTTTTTGTGTGTTTATTTATGTAAAAAATATTTATTTTCAGGAACGTATAGTAATACAAAATAAAGAATGGGTAGCATTAGTTCCATATTGGGCGTCTTGGCCGTACGAGACAATGCTTTTACCATTAAATAAAAAAACGCAAAGAATGACAGATTTAAATGTCAATCAAAAACAAGAATTGGCGGGAATTATGAAAGAATTGTGCACAAAATATGATAATTTGTTTAATTGCAGCTTCCCTTATTCTATGGGATGGCATGGTGAGTTACAATATTTTATCTGTACAATATTATAAAGCTGAACAGTTTGTTTGGTTCAACGCGCTTATCTCTGGGACTACTGGTTCGATGGACGATAGATATCGAGAAAAGCTATGATTCAAAGTAACTCGCACAAAGTTACCTCCCGTGCTTAGAATGTATCATGTGACATATATAACAGTAGTCAGTATTTTCGTATACACCATCATAATATTTGACTTCGCGGAGGAAGCTGTAGCTAAAAGATAGCATTAAAGAAATCTTATCCTTCAACGCGATGGTCGTAGCATGTATCTCCATATATATAAATCCATTTGAAGACTATTTAAAACTTTTTAAATTAAAAAAATATGATATAAATTGTAAAATTTATCTTACATAGTTGAACAAATACTATTGAAATATCTCAAACAATTATTCACTTATTTCTGTAGTTCAAATGTATATTTTATTAATATTTATTTAAGTTTTTGCTAATAATTATATTTTAAATACTTTTTTTTCTCCAATTATTGTAATAATTTATTTCTTTTTTCGCAGGTGCGCCAACAGGTGCATCAACAAAACCAGGGGATTCTCCACATTGGTTATTCCACGGGATGTACCTTCCGCCCTTATTACGTTCTGCTACAGTTAAAAAATTCATGGTTGGGTATGAAATGTTGGCACAACCGCAGAGAGATTTGACACCGGAACAGGCCGCGGAGAAATTAAGAGAGTGTAATACTATACATTATAAATTAAAGAAATAAAAACTACCATTATTTTAAATGTCAAAGTTTATGAGAATGGATGGAGTCATATAGCTTATACATCAGAATAATACATAGGCTACAATTTATGTAAAGAATTTTTATAAATTGGCTTCGTTGAAATTATACGAACGTATGTAATAAAGAAGTCGCGGCTCACAATCTTCTCTTGCGTGGACTATGTAAAATGGTTTTTCGTAAGTGATCAATATGGACTTAATTTTTTCGTTCCAGTTGAAATTTCTTGATTATCTTGGAACTCAATTACACTCCCTAATAACTCCCTACATGACAATTTTTAAAGTTCTAATTTCAGTGGTTTCGTCTGTGCGCAGCTGTAACGGAAGCGTTTTAAGTAAATAGATTCACGTTTTTACCTGCATATATAGCAGGACAAGCATAAAAAAATCTAGTTTTAAGACACTCTGTTCTTTATAATAAAATAACATAATATGTTTCTGTGACACCATATTCAAAAAAATAAATATATTACTTGTTTTAGTTATTATTTTTTTAACAATTAAAAATATATATCTTTAAATAGAATTAATTTGTAACCAATCGCTAACTGTATATGGAAGATATATAGCTATATAATAAAATCTATTACTCTTGATATGAGAACAAGTGAATGAAAGTCTATGTTTGGGAAGTATGTTCAGTAGAGATGGAAGCTGCGTGTTTGGCCGTATACAATGCAGTGTTGATACCGACTCTTTTATACGACAGCGAAACGTGGCTATTACAGAAGAAGAATGCAAGAAAAATGGATGCTGTGGAGAAATGTGTGAAAGTGTGGTATGTTAAATTAAATAAAAAATTGAGTAAGAATAGCAGGATTTGAAGCTGCCTGCTCTGAACCTTAAAATATGTATAATAACTATATTATTATAAAACTATACACTACATTTTTTTAGAGATAAAAGTTATATTATAAATTGTTTAATAAATTATATTAATTTAGAAATAAAACATTTAATTTTATTTAATTATTTATTTCATGAATTTTCAAAATTATATGTATAATGCATATTTTGTTATGTATTCATAAACGGAACATTAAATTAACTGTCAATGTCATTTGTCAGCTGTCAAATAAATGCACAAAATGGCCGAAGGAAAGCTATGAAGCTTCCATTCGCAATAAATATATTTAAAACAAACAATATTTAATATAAAATGAAGGAAATAAATATAAATATTGAGGGTTACAATGAAAATGGCGTTTGCGTTGGGTGTTTAAATTACAACCGTAATATGCTTCATAATAAACATGTAAAAGAATGTTTTAAAGTATTAGCCGATATTGATGTGAGTAAATTTAAATATTGTACAAATAAAGCATTATTATAAATGTAATTAATGTATTCAAGATGTTAACTTTTATCGACGATTCATTATCAGGGAGAAATTTTGTTTTATTTAAGAAAAATTAATAGAACAAAGCCATCCCTGGATCCGCCATTGTTTTTTTTATTGACCGAATAAATATGCGCCTACCTTAAATTGTTTTTTTAATCGTATTACTTGTATGTAAAAAATATTTTATATTTAACCTTTATAATAATATTCCCTTAATTAAATTGCTTACTAAAATTAAAATATTCAAATTATATAATAATAAAATATAGATATTAAAAAAAAAAAAAAAAAAATATCAATTAAAAATTCTACAGTGATTGAAAGTTCCTATTCTATAGAAACACTTGGACAAGGTCTTAGTTGTTTTTTTTTTAATTCACACTGAATCCAGAAACTGGATAGGCAGAAGGAGCCTAATGTTAAGACATTCATTCCCCAGTTTGCAAGACATTAAACATTGAGTGGTAGAGGAAATAAAAATTATTCATCCTCTAATTAGGAATTGTAACCATAAGCTCATGATTACAGTCACACTCTCCCACTACACCACAATGGTTTCTAATTAATAATAATATGTATACCTTTATTCCTAACATAATTTTTTCTCTTTAATTTTACAGGTACCAGAAGGAATAGTAATTAGAATATGTTGGGAATGTGACACATATATAAATAACACAGTAAAATTTAAACAACAAATACTAAAATCCTACCAAGCGCTTATTGAATATTCTGAAAAGGTAATCTAAATTAAAACTAATAATATTTTTACTTAAATATGCATTTCTTATAGCTACACAATGTAAACTGAATATAACAGAATAACCAGAGTGAACGCTGTTAATAACAGTCTACAGCTACCAATAGCTGGAAAAGTAATTTTAAAACAGCTACCAATATAAGAAAAACTTATTATATTATATAATCTTTATAGCTTCACGCTGTTTTCCTAGCAGCATAGTCAGAGAGAATGGAGCACCTAAAGCTACGGTCTCTACACCTCTTTAGCCTCATCTTCACCTTTTTGCCATTCTTTCATCACTCATTTGTTTGACGTGCCTAAACTTGCTTAATTCTCACCTCGCTACCATGGCTAGTACTTGCTATTCTGTGTATCTCTTCATTCGATTAGCTAAACTGACTCCGCATATCCTACGAAGAGATTGCATCTCCACTGCATTCATCTTTCTTTCATACTCCTTTTTAATGGGTACCCACGTTTTGGTGCCGTATAACAACGTCGGTACCAACATTGCATTGTGTACGGCCAAACGCGCAGCTGTGCTGACGTTCCGCCGTCTCATCATTGTAGCTAAGGCTCCGTTAACCTTGTTACCGGCAGCGATATGCCTTTCGACATCCATCTCTACTGAACATACTTCCCAATTATACTATTTCATTCACTTGTTCTAATATCTTACAATTTACACTGATCTGTCCTACTCTCGTTTCGTATTCATTCCTTTTAAACATCCTTTCAAAAACCTTTGTCTTACTCACGTTTAGGCTTAAAGCATTATTTTCACACCCTTCTTTCAAAGTGGTGACCAGTGCCTGCAACTCGCATTCTGATGTTGCAATAAGCACTGCATCATCTGCGTACAGCAAGCAATTCAGGCACTCAAGTCACCTACTTTCACTCCCATATCTGTTTGTGGATCAAGAGAAGGAGTGAATCCTTGGAGACAGCTATCCAAATACAAATTGAACAACCAAGCCATGACGCAACCTTGTTTAACACCCGATCGGATGTCATACAAGGGTGACATGCCAGCTCCTACTCGCACACAGGCTGAGTGATCTCTGTAAAGAGACTTTACAGCCTGCAGCAAGGGTCCGCTCACAGTGTACCGGGTTACAATTATTACGGGGGTATTATGTTACTTAAATAATTCCAATTGACTATTTTGCTGTTGATACAGCTGATATATATGAGGCCGGTCGTGGCGCAGAGACACAAAGTGTGACTGTAAAATCGATTGGTTGTGGGTTCGATTGCCACTCGAGGAAGTGAAATATTTATTTACATTTATATTTTCACTTCCTCGCTCTGGTGTCGAGGCAAAGCACGGAGTTGAGTCCCGCCAGTCAGCACGCAATGCCTCCAGAATTCAGCGGAAAGTGGGTAACGGAGTGTCTTAACAGTAGGTTGCCCTGGTATCCTGCTGTGTGCGGGATACAGCGTGAAGCTGATTGATTATTATGATATGAGTACAATAGGTGTGGGGTTTTTTTAAAAATCCTGCTCGAAAAATAAATTATGTACATTAAATAAGTGTAATTTTAAATTATGCTATATTGTATAACATACTGATAATATAACTTGCAACTTTGCCCATTAGTGGAGTGGAATGAGGCCTTGATAAATAGAATCCAAAACAAAAAAATCTATATAAACAAATAAAATTATTTATTTAAGCTTTATAATATTAGTATAGATACTTAAGTAGGTGAAAGAGTTGAGTGGGAAAACTAAAACTAAAAATGTTAAATAATTACAGACATACGCTTCATCAGGATGGTCTCATTGTTTTTCTATGGAAGTTTAAATGTCGTTATAATATTTTTTGTATAGGATTAAAATTTTATTTTGGGAAGATAGGGTGAACCTAGTTTCATGACAGTATAATTTGAATTTCGAATTGACTTCGCACTATGTCCTCGGGTGAGGGAACCTGCCTTCCCTGCTATATTTGGGATACAGCATGAACCTAAAAAAAATATTTCTTTACAGCATACGTTTCTAAACGATCCCACCGATTTATCAAAACAAGCAATTCAAAGATTTTCAAGTCATTTCTATTTAGATACTGAGGAAGTGAAAGAAGAACCTATTGTTGAACCTATTGACAATGTACACGTTATTAAACAGGAAATCGATGATACATTAGATAAAGTTGAATTAGGTAAGAATTTTTCAGGTTCACATTTGTGTTACGTGGCGAAACTTAACGCCGCGCTTTGTCTTACGGGACGGGAAATTTTTGTTGTGATGTCATGTGTGAACCCACAACAAAGCATAAATGTTTATTTAAAAAGTTTGATTTGAACTCCCTCTCTCTTTAATATATTAATGAAAATTTCCTTCTGTTGAACAATAGAATTCAATTTAAAAAGAGACTAATTAAAAACTTATTTCAAATTGTGATGAATCTCTCTTTCTATACCATAATAAAAATTAAACATGTATTTATTCAGTTCACTAAATTTGTAAGAAGAAATTCAATTTTACTTTTTAGAAGTTTTGCACTTTAAAAACGTAAAATAATAAATTTTAAACAAATTGAACATTTTTTAATTATTATTATTAAAAAATATATTTTTTTATATACAGGGTGGAAGTGTAAGCACCACATTAAATGAAACCACAGTTTTACCTACTCTATAGAAGCCTACTATAAATCAGAAAAAAATAAATTTCCAAAAATGAAAAAGTTATTTTTTCAAACAAAATAAATAATAAAATTGTCATTTTAAAATAAAACGCCATTTGTAGGGACGACTCACGCACACATATATCTATCAAAGGAACACCGCCGCACACGCCTCATTTCGAAATCGAGTCGTAGGTATTGGCGATAAAGTTCAAAGTTGTTTAACCTTTAGCAGTTTTTTTGTAGTAGTAAGTATTTGTTATTGGGATCTATACGTAATCACGTCACACGAAATACAGGTATGGATAAAAATCGTGAAATGAAAAAAAAATCCTGCGTCCAAACTGTTGAGGCATCTTGATTAATTTCTTTAGATATAGGTTTGGAATATTTTACCCTATATGCTGTTTCCGTAAATGGAGCGCTGCCGCTTCCACCCTGTATACATGTGTTACGAATATCTTTGTATATATAACATGTCTAGGAACCTAGGTGTTAAGACACTCTGTTCACGACTTCTCCCTTAATTTTTGAAACACTAAACTCAATGCTGTATGTGTAATTTTTTCTCAGAAATCCCAGAACTCACAGAATTATCAGAAATTGATGTAAAAGAAGAAATACATCAAGAAGACAGTATAAGTTTAGATTTTTATGAAGATTTGCCTAGACATAGTGAGACAGATGATGACATAGTCTTATCAAAGCTTAAAACTGACAAAGAAGTTAAGAAAAAGAAGAAAAAAAAGAAAAAAGATAAGAGTAAAGACGAGAAGGTAAATTTATTTATAGATTTTTTGTGATTTATTATTATATTATAGTGTTTTAGCATTTTTATGGGGTATTTTTTTAATTTAAAGAGATTATTATGCCTTAAGTGTAGTACTTTAGTTCTTGTCTAATTGATTAGAAAGAATATCTATAGTTTCGACTTTTGAGCTTGTGATGAAAAATCTATGATTTATTATTAAACAAGTAAAAAAAAAATTGTTAGTGGTTTATTACTGACTACCTCAAGCATAAGAGGAAAACTCCATAAACTTTTATTAAGGAAACGTAAATACACTTCCTTGTTACCTAATTAATAAGCGTGAATTACAAGAAAATAAAAAAATATATATATTTTTCTTATTTATATAACTTTTTCTTACTTACTGTTTATTATGCCTTTTTTGTTAAAGAAAGAACTAAAAGACAGAAAAACGCGGCGTTTACTAAATTTACCGGAATCACTAGTAGAATTATACACAATGACAGAAGAAGAGATGTGGTCAACACGAGAAAGAGATCTTTCGAGTGGAGAATTTCAGAAATTAAAATACAAATGTGAACTATGCCTTATAGGGTTTAATACTAAAAAGTTAAAGGACTTACATGATAGTGGGAAGCATTTCTCTGTAAGTTTTTTTTAGCTTGACTCTGCTGTTTTATCCTGCCAAGAAGAGTAAAAAGGAATGTGTTATCAGTTATTTTCTTTACAAAGTATATTACTTTTTAAATGCATCTTATTGTATACTTTTAAAATGCTTAATTTTTTTTTATTATAAACTACTATAATATTATAAATGTGAAAGTTTGTGAGGATGGATGTTTATTTCTCTTTAAAGAAAAAAACTACTGTACAGATTCAGATGAAAGCATTATAGCTCATATATCAGGATAAAACATAGACGACAATTTATGTCAACATTTTGTATAATTTGGCTATACTAGAACAATAAATTTTGCCTATCTGCGGTTGGATCGTTAGTTTTATTTATGATTTTTATTTTATTTTCAGAAAGCAGAAGATGATTACACTTGTGATGTTTGCAAATCACATTTCTTAACGAAAGAAAACATAAAGTTTCATAGAAAATTACATTTATCTGCTTTTAAGTGAGTATTATCAAAATTTTTTTCACTCCCAACGAACGCAGGGGAGTGTTATAAGTTTAAAAGTTTAAAGGCCGGCAACACATCTGCATCTCCTCTGGTCTTCCACGAGGTCGTGGCTGGCAGTGATCACTTACCATCAGGTGACCTATACGAGTGCGTACGAGGCGAGTTTGACTTGTCTTTTTCCATAAAAAAAAATAGTATGTCTTTTTGTGGCATCCTAGCTCTCAAATGGTTAAATCTATTTAGGTTTATTTTATTTTTTTGTTTAAAAAGTGACTTAATCGCGAGCTATCTTAGTCATGATTAAAAAAAAGTGCTATCAACCAAACAATTTCTTTAGCTTTATAATATTAATATAGATACGGATGGAAAATAAAACTTAAAATTATTGTCTTATATGTTTATCTATTTAAGTTCAGAAAAAAAAAACATTCAATATTACCACATACTTAATTTTTTTTGCAGATGTCGAGAATGTAGCCTAATAACTACATTAAAAAGAATAATGTTAGAACACGACTGCGCTAAAAAAATGCCCGGATATACCTGTCCTGATTGCCCTGATAAGAAATTTAGGTATTTACAGAGATGCTAACAACATAAATAAATTGTAACAAGCGTATAAAAGTTTCGACGTAGCTCGATGAGAACGTATGGCTTTGTCATCAGAGCGCCTGGTCGGTTTCCAGAAGGTGCGGGTTCGAATCCCGTTCAAATTTTTATACGTTTTCTTAATAATTATTTTTCTTTCTTAAGTGTGGTGATCCACACTTTAAAAATGTACAAAATTTAGGTATTTATATAAACTAGCAGGCCTGACAGATATTGTTCTGCCAAATAAAAAAAAAAAAAATATTTGCACGTTGTACCCCGCTTATACACTACACTCCGTTCCTCACTTTCCGTATGCAGTTTATTCGAGATTATGCGTGCTTAAGACAAATCGTAACGTTGAGTTCCGCTAATCAGTACGCAATGTCTCGAAAGTGAGCTGGTGCGTGAGGAACGCACCAATATATTTTCGGGGGTACTTTAACCACTAAGTTCCCTCTGCCTACCCTGCTATGTGCGGGGTGTGAAGCTGGTTATGTATACTTCTGTATATTATAGAGACTATAAAAGTTAGTGATTTTTCCAAAAGTATAATAAATAGTTTCTTAACTAAAATTATATAAAAACAAATTGAAGTTGAAGTACGTTATTCAATATTTCGAATTTAAGGGAGTATATTTATTAATAATTAATATTTCTAAATAGTAAGATTTTTAATTTTTTAATATTTCTAAATAATCGAAGAACACTTAATTTAGAAATAACTTTTAAATTATTCATTTATATAATATTAAATAGTTGTCGGTTTAATGTGGAAAAAATACTATTCCTTTTTTTAATGTAATTCCAATATATATTTTTAAAAGTTTAAATACTATTTTTTAAACTACTACTAAAATATATTTGCAAAGTCACATATACAATATTTAATATATTTTTGTACTAATACATTTTTTTTACTTTTTGTGCAGCACTAGATCAAAATTATCCTACCATAGAACGGTGGCGCACCAAGAAAAACCGCAATGTGACTGTTGCGGGAAAATATTTGCAAATAAAATGACATTGAAATATCATTTGAAGTAAGTATTTTATAATTTAACTAACTTTTCTTTTGTATTCTTTTCTCGCGACTTTGAGTTCCGCTCCTCAACACGCAATGCCTCCAGAATTCAGTAATAAATATTTTTTTACAAAAAAAAACCAACTCCAAATAACGAACTAAAAAGTAAAAAACAATTTTACATAAAGTAAAACGTACTTTGATTTTGAAGTACAAAAATCATTTTAAAAAGATTTTATAAGTTTGAAGTCGGTGCCAAACCGAACCGAACCAAACGAAGTATAACAAACAGGCTTAGTAATTTAACATTGCATTTAATTAAACATAAAAAATATTATGGGACACATTATAACGACTAACAATTAAAAACACAATAAAATATACTACTAAAAAAATTATTTATATTAAATGAATTAATAAAAAAATCACAGCAGGTAATGGTTGTGAGGTCGATTCTCGCTAGAACAATTATTATATTTAAATTATTTCCCCAACCATGTACTGTAAAACGCGGCGTTTAATTCCACCTTAATACAAAATGTCTCTTAAACTGATGAAAAGTTTAGAAACCAGTGTTTTAAAACTAGATACTCTTTATCGGTTGCCCACTTTTTTATCTTATATATTTTGTGGTTAGAATACAAAAAATAAATATTACAGCCTTTATATATCTTTATATTTTAACAGATTTTCTTTGTTTACAGATTATTGCCAAATAATAAAGAAGAAAAACCAAATGAGAAAATGTTCATTCCGTGCAAAGGTTGTAACAAAGTGTTTCACTCTAAGAAAAGTTATAGGTCGCATGTGTAAGTATTTACTTTTTTATTTATTTTGCTAAAGAAAACTAGTTTTTCTTTATTTAAAAGTAATTTATAATGGTTTCTAATGGAAAAGTAGCTAATGGTGTCAATGAAGTGTACTTATTTAGAAAACGTGTAAAATTTTAACGTACCGGGATTCGAACCCGCGCTTCCTGGAAACCGACCAGGCGCTCTGACCACTAAGCCATACGTTCTCATCGAGCTACGTCGGAATTTTTATACGCTTGTTACAACTTATTTATATTGTTAGCATCTCTGTAGGGAGATTTTAACAAATTTCCGCTACCCACAGATAATTACTAAGAATTATCGTATGGCAAGAGAGAATACTATTTATTAAATATTTTTATCCTACGTAAGTGTGGATTAACACTTTAAAATAGTTAAAAATATTTGATAAATAGCTTTCTCTCTCGCCAAACGATAATTTGCCTACTGCTGTGTGTGTGCAAGATTCAGCGTGAAGCTGATTTATTTATTTTTTATTTATTCAAGCGTATGGTGACGGACGAAGTTGTTAACCTATTATTTTTTTTTAATTATTCAAGTGTTATTCATGAAGGCGTAACCTACCCGTGTCCTATATGCGGTAAACTATTCCAATGGAAAAGGAACCTCGCGCGCCACACGAGGAACCATCGAGAAAGGGAAAATGGCGCCTTATACCAGTGCAGGGAGTGCGGGAAGAGCTTCTCCAGTCGAGACTGTTACAACAATCATATGAAGTTAAGTAAAAAACACGTGGACGATAGCAGTTATATGTGAGTTTTTTTTTTATGATTGTGATTTTTTTATTTTGTTTAGTTTTGTTTAAAGATAGATATGGTACCACTATATAAACATTTTTGATGTTAGCAGTTATATGTGAGTATTTGACAGTTTTTTTTTATTTAGTTTTTTTTTTAAATAGGACTCTAAATCTGTCTGTGACTCCATTTATAGATACGACGTGTACATAATATGTAGATTATGTATGTATTTTTAATTTGCACGCAAATTAAATATATGTAGATAATTAAATAAATGATTAATTATTTTATTTAGGGTGTATATTAAGAATTTATCTCTTTTAGCTTCATGCTGTATCTCGTACACAGCAGGGTCGACATGTCCTCATGTCTACCCTGCTGGAGATCTGATGTCAGGACCACGGGGGACCCCTTTAAAATAAGCACTCTGCCGAATTTTGAAAATATTACGTGCTCGGTGCCAGAGCGAGAAAATGAAAATATAAAATATTTTTTACATTTTTAAAGTGTTAGTCCACACTTAGGAAAGAAAAATACTTATTTAGAAAACGTATAAAAATTTGAACGAAGCGGGACTCGAACCCGCGCCTCCTGGAAACCGACCAGGATATAAAATATTTCTTTACCCCGAGTGGAAATCGAATACAACAACTTTTTTTTCTCTTTACTAGTTCTAAATTATGTATATTTTTGTATTCCAGACATACTTGTAACTTCTGCGGTAAAAAGTTCGCAACGAAATGGTGTATGATAGACCACATTGACTGGGATCACTTGAAACGTATCAAATATCAATGTAGAGTGTGTTTCAAGGTAAGTTACTTAAGTTATTCGGAAATTTAAACAATTTTTATTTAGATTAAGTGAGTATGAATTTCAACTGGATCTGAAAATATTCTATTTTATATTTAAAATGGCAATTTTTTTGTTTGAACACCTTTTATAAATAGAGCTTTTATATACAGGCTGTATAAAAAAGAAAATCTTATTAAATGTGAATTATAATTATTAAAAACAAAATAGTAAGTAAAGAAATATAAAAAGTTATTAAAAGTTAAATTTTTCGTGTTCATATCACGTCAGAGTCACCAATACAGAGTTGATGGAGATGAATAAAAGTTTACTCACGTTTAGCACTGAGTTTAATAATCAACACAATAATCAAAAAAATTAAGATTAAGTTAAAAAATTCAAAAAATATATATAAATTCTATTAAATGTATGTATGTATTCATATACAGGGTGGAAGTGTCAGCACCACATTAAATGCAACCACAGTTTTAACTACTCTATAAAAGCTTAATATAATTCAGAAAAAAAATAATTCCCAAAAATGAAAAAGTTTTTTTTTCAAACATAATAAATAATAAAATTGTCATTTTAAAACAAAACGCCATTTGTAAGGATGACGCACGCACACATAAACCTATCAAAGGAACACCGCCGCACACGCCTCATTTCGAAATCGAGTCGTATGTATTGGCGATAAAGTTCAAAGTTGTTTAACCTTTAGTAGTATTTTTGTAGTAGTAAGTGTTTATGTTATTGGGATCTATACGTAATCGCGTCACACGAAATACAGA
>JAATLQ010032171.1:0-13294 GCA_013421005.1 Heliconius erato x Heliconius himera | reverse complement strand
TTTAAAAAATATTATGTTTTATTTTCATAATATTAGATTTATTCTATGATTGATCCCATAATGTTAATTACTTCTACGAAGCCAAAGCTACTTTTTTGTTTTTTTAAAGTCTATTAATAATATTAAAGTTATTTAACATTAGTACTAGTACAATCGCAATATTAAACTAGGTATATTATTTTTTTCAGTTAACATGGTACTGATATTTGATCTCCATCGTTTCTAATGTTAAGTTTATTCATAAAATTACTTAAAAGCTTTTTAATTTCATTGAATTCGATGATAGTTCAAAACTGCCCCATATATGTTCAAAGCTACCCCGCAAGGGGTAAACAAATGTTAAACGCTTCTTCACTTTCGGCCTTAATTGGTGAAATAAGCAAGAGGACCAACGAGAATAAGGTTACGTTCAGACACGGCGGGAGACGCGCGGTTTGTAAGTCGCGTGGGAACCGCGAGGGTCATTTTTGTGTGAAAATTGCAGTAGGTAATTGTTGTAGGTAGACGTAACCAGGTACTAATACCTAGAAAAAAGAAACACGCAAATCCCGCGTAGTTCTATTACTGTGGAAGTATGGGCGTGAAGGCAATGTTTTGCGTTAAGTAACAGCGCGTTTGTATGAACGGGCGTAACTCGGGGTTCCCGCGTGAGTTCGAACCCACAACCACTGCGTTTATAGTGTTACACTGAGATTTGAGCCCGTTTCTCATAAAAACTTGAATTTCCAAACTCCGTTCAAGTTTTTAAACGGTTTTTCCGTTTCCCTTTTATTTTGTCTAAAAAAAGGTTTTTTTTCTTTCCGAAGTATGGAATATGACTTTATCGCTATAAGTTTTATCTTCACCTTGATAGGTAGAGGGAACCAAGTTTTAAGACACTCCGTTCCCATTAAGACTTGTTGAGTGCCTGATAAATAGGCAATGTGCGACATTGAGTGTCGCGCATTGCCTATTTATCACAGCGAGAGTGAAAATATTATTCCGTTTCCCGAGTGGGAATCGAATTCACAACGTCCGCATTTGCAGTGGCACGCTTGCACGACCACGCCACGACGGCCTCCACTTTACGCATATTTATTCTTTGTCTGAATACAGTACTACAGTATTAACGAAATTGACCAAACCACCAGTAGTTTGTATCTATTGTGTACGCCCTAGAGGCAAGAACGGGAACATGTCGATATATGGGGTCAACCTAGCACAAGAGTACAGTGTGTGAAAGTGCATGCTGGTTATGGGTTCGATTCCTAGACGGAAGGAAGATCGACCTTATTTCCCGATCTACCAAAGTAAGTCGCAGCGTTCAGTTCCGGCACTCAATACGCAGTTTCTTTAAAAAAAGATTGTAACTGGGCTATAAAGTAGACGTTCAAACTATAAGTTGCTCTTTAAACGTTTGTGCAATTTAAAAATTTTACAAACTTTAGAGAGGAACTTAAAATATACAAGTTAAAAATCATACTCGAGAGGGAATCGAACCCACAACTAGTCGCGTTTACAATTGCATTGTGCGCCACGACTGGCCTCAAGAGAACTAGTGCTTTCCATATAAAAAAAGCCAAATTGAATATACGTATTCGAACCTAATACACCTCAGTATTACCTGAGCTGATTACCATTATTTCCACGTGTTACCTGCACCGAGCGTACAATGTATGCCGCGGGCTAGAAAACAGGAATCAGCCTTCGCCGCCCGCCCTCGGGCCGAATTCAATTGAAACAAAATTAAATTTATATATAAATAAATAAATGTTATAACGATGAATGGTTTGCCATTGTTATATTTTAATCAGATATAATTTTATTTACACAACATAGTAAAACGTTGTTGTTGAGGCCGGTCGTGGCGCAGCGGGACTGAATGTGACTGTAAAACCGACTGATTGTGGATTCGATCCCCACTCGAGGAGGTGAAATATTTACTTAAATATATATTTCCATATTTTCGCTCTGATGTCGAGGTTAACGCGCTGAGTTCTGCCACTCAACACGCAATGCCCCCTAGAAATCGGCAGAAAATGGGGAACGGAGTGTCTTAACACTAAGTTCCCTCTGCCTACCCTGCTGTGTGCGGGATACAGCGTGAAGCATTACATTTAAACCCACGACCATCAGACTTAGTCCAATACGTAGTACTACACCACTATGGCTTTTTCATAGTAGAATACAATTTATGAATCAAGTAAACAATGCTATCGAGACACGCCAGCAAATACTCATTTGCGTAATCGATTATTTTTATATCGGTACAAAGCCTGTAATCGGTATTCGATACGATGTTTATCTATCAAATCGAAGTAGGTCGAACTATTGTATTCATTTAGTGGAATTATACAATATGGATACATGTAGGTACTCATAATATAAAATTTATTTCGATGATTCCCAGTCAACACGCAATGCCTTCACAAGTCGGAACGTGGAGAGTGGAAGTGTCTTAATAGGAACGGAATATTTTAACACTAGGTTCCCAGATTCCTTTTGCCTTCCTTGCTTCGTGCGGGATACAGCGTGGTGCTAAAAAAAGCATTGATGGTCACGTTGACCTAATAGTTACGTACTTTTACGGACACAATTAACGGTTAAGGATCGATAAATAAAAATAAATCAAATAAATCGATAAAAGTCGATAAATAATATATAGTATTTTTATTTTCTCGTTGTGATTACAAGAGAAACCGCGGCGTTGAGTTTCGCCACTCAACACTCAATATCTCATGACACTTCGGCAGAAACTGGGCAACGGAGTGACTTATCACTAGATTCCCTCTATCTGCTCTACTGTATACAGAATACAGCTTGAAGCATCTATTTAAAACATTTCAACCACAGACTACAAAACTACATATATCTATAAAAAAAATATTAAACTCAAGTAATACCTAGAATACACATTCACACAGTCATATATGATTTTTTTTTATTTTTCATTTCATTCGATAAATTTTTCTTCGCTTCGCCTTTGAGCGCAATTATTCTCTTTCGGCACGACAAGGCTTATGTTCCAGTGCTCCTTTTAAGTGCCGGTGGATGTTGAGATGCAATTTGTTTTATTACTTTTACTTTATTTCTATTCTAAATAATGTTGGAAAATACTCAGACATTCTTTAGAAATATTGTGTTTCAGTGAAAAATGAAACTTCCTTTTCAGTTATAACTGTGGATTTAATGAAGTGCCTATGTTTAGTTTTGTTTTGAACGATTTTTATTATGAGAGAGCGACTTATTTTTTATAGTTTTAATATTTATTAAAATAGAGTGATAGTCACTATGTACAATATATTATATATTTATTTTGTATTATGCTGTACACTTCTATATCAAGGAACATAGTGTTAAGGCACTTCGTTTCAAGAGCAAGAAAAGGAAAACAATTAATTTCCACGACTGGGGATTGAACCCACAACCGTCGCGTTCAAAGACTAAAGCTGTCACTGTGACAACTGTGCCTCAAATTATGCAAGTAATGTTAAAAGGTAACTTTGACCAGTCGGTTTTGCAGTCACACCTGGTGCCGCTGCGCCACGACCGGCCTTTCTACCTTAAGAGTCTACTTATTTATAGTTTAATAAACATGTGTTCGTTATGTTTCAACAATCCGAAGACCCAAGAAAATATATCAAGAAATGAAACGCATAACGTAAATTACCTATCTGAAACAAATATTTAAAGCTAAAAAAATAATTTTAAGTATCCCAAAGATTTTTTTTAGTAAAGGAATCGAAATCACGATATATAGAGCCAGTCAATACTCATAGTACCCACTAACTAAACCAATATTTGTCCATTCGAGTGCTATTTTCCAATACATACCTCCAGGCTTCAAATCAAATGACCACATTTGCCAATTATGTTCTAAACACTGTATAATAATGACATTTAATATTAATTTCAATGTTTTGTTCATTACGGCGTATAACAACGTACAGTAGGTACGGTTCCATATACTACTTATATATACATATATTATTAATAATAAAATTGTAACTCAAAGGTGTCTGTACATGGAAATATTATATATATAGGTAGGTGTCTGTATCAATTTTTATATATTATTCTAGTAACGAAGAATTTGAGGCCGGTCGTTGCGCAGCGGCACGAGGTGTGACTGTAAAACCGATTGGTTGTGGGTTCGATCCCCACTCGAGGAGATAAAATATTTACTTAAATTTATATTTCCATTTCTTCGCTTTGGTGTCGAGGTTAAGCGCGGCGTTGAGTTCTGCCACTCAACACGCAATGCCTCCAGATTTCGGCAGAAAGTGGGGAACGGAGTGTCTTAACACTAGGTTCCCTCTGCATACCCTGTTTGCGTGATACCCTGCGTGCGGGATACAGCGTGAAGCTGATTTATTTTTATTTTATTTTATTTTAGTAACGAAGCATGAACACTCCTAAATACCTATTAACAATGATGTTCACGCAAACTGAACTATGTTGAATTAAACAATGTTTAAATGCCATTAATAAACGATCGAATTACTATGTCAAAGCTAGTTTAGGTGGGAATGCTTAATCGATAGTGCCTAATGTTTAGAGGCGGTGGATTTCATTCTATACACATTACCTTCAAAGAGAGAAAGTTGGAAACCCTCCGTTTCTTAACACTCTACCTGCCCATCTATAAGCGGAAGACAACTAAAAACTTTAAAGATATAAAAAACAAAAAAAAAACGAAAAATTAAGGCTGAAAAAAGTTGGTTAGAGGTCATTGTGGTTGCTACTGCGTCTAATTCAAAATGCGATAGTTGTGTATTCGATTCTCACTCGGAAGTCTGAATTATTATCGTGCCATTGTTCTGATAATAAGACATAGAGCAGCAAGTTCTGCAAACGACACGCAATGTGTTCGAGAATTGAGCAGAAAGTGAAAAACGGAGTGTCCTATCACTAAGTACCCTGCTATACGCAGGATACAGCATAAAACCAAGAAGGATAAAAAAAGAAATGAAATTAATCAGCCCGCATACAGCAGAGGCAGAGATAAATAACAATACATTTCCTCAAGTGGGAATCGAACCCACAACCGACGCGATACAATCACACCTTTGTTGACCTTCGCAACGAAGGAATGAAAAATACATAAAGATTAAATTAACAATCCTAACTTTATATTCACTTTACACTAACTCCATATTTATCAAAGCTACGTTTACTCACTTGCTAATACCTAGCGCTATTAAGTATTCTGACTTTGAGTAGTTAGACGCCGTAGACTCCGTTACACAGTTTATGAATTTGTTGACTAATATAAATGTTCTTGGTAATTTATGATATAGTTTAATTGACGACTTCTCTTATGGAACGTGGGCATAGTGGGCATATCTTCAAAGTGGGGCCTGGAGTTTAGCTTCATACAGATTTGTCCGTGTAAATATTTCTTTTTCAATTTTTTAGAGTCTTTTCTGTTATTAAAATTTCTGGTGTGGGCTTTAGATCGTTTTAGGGTGGGCATGGCCCTCACTGAACGTAGGAAAGTAAAGTAAAGTTGTTGGTTCGAATCCCGGGACAAATAATGGTTTTTTTTTTCGGCCGTTTCATATGTTTTGCCGTACGAACCTAGTGTTGAAACTTACATCGAAACGATTAGCGGAATGTAACTAAAAATATTTTATATAATATAGTAACGTATATTATAAAAAAATATTAAAAATATTTTGTTTCCTCAAGAGCAATCGAACTCACAACCTATAACTCTTTACATTTGTACCTCTTCACCACGACGGCCTCAAGCAAAAGCTAGCTTTACAACATAATATGACAAAGCACACCAACTTTAGTTGTTTATATTAGAAGTTCAAATATGAAAATTTTACATTAAACTTCACAAATAGAAAGTTAATGAGAAATTTCGAATGAATCTCCTTTCATTTGTTTGTAGTTCTGTTTGTAGCGAGTGGCAATGTTGGTTGAAACTTGGTTTCAACTAATAAGCCTTCTGACATCGGCCGCGTTCTTATCTCGGCAAACTTGTATATTACTTCTGGAAAGAGAACTAGAAGTAAACTGACGTGAAATGAATATTTAAAGTATAAAAATAAGTTGTGGACTATTTTAACTTTTTTTAAACATTTTTAAAGTGTTATTCCACACTTTGCGTGAACTATGAATTAATGCCGTTTTTTCCATTGTACGTACGGATATCGGAATCCTCTCCATCCTATCCTCCATATTTCCGGAAATCCTCTCTTAGTGCTCCCTCCTGTATCTCAAAAATAAATAGCAATATGTTTTATATGTATAAATTATGTAGTTACAACTCAGTATTTTTATTTAGATTTCCTGTGTATTAAATAATAAAATTTGATTCTAGAGTAGGTATATACTAGTTTAAAGCTGTATTATAAAGTACTAAATACTTTATAAATAAATAAATAAATCAGCTTCACGCTGTATCCCGCACACAGCAGGGTAGGGAATCTAGTGTTAAGACACTCCGTTCCCCACTTTCTGCCGA
This sequence comes from Heliconius erato x Heliconius himera, assembly GCA_013421005.1. Classification (NCBI taxonomy): domain Eukaryota; kingdom Metazoa; phylum Arthropoda; class Insecta; order Lepidoptera; family Nymphalidae; genus Heliconius; species Heliconius erato x Heliconius himera. The sequence goes on along the minus strand of JAATLQ010032171.1, from coordinate 6,837 downwards.
AGTCTGGAGGCATTGCGTGTTGAGTGGCAGAACTCAACGCCGCGCTTAACCTCGACACCAGAGCGAAGAAATGGAAATATAAATTTAAGTAAATATTTCATCTCCTCGAGTGGGGATCGAACCCACAACCAGTCGGTTTTGCAATCACACCTCGTACCGCTGCGCCACGACTGGCCTCAATACTTTACTGGATTAAATACTTTATAGTTAGCGGGTTTTGTAGTTTTATAATTGTATTTAAAAAAATGTCAATAAAAAATCTAAATTTTAATTAATACTTTTTTATATATGTGCATATAACATTGTAGACAGAGGGAACCTTTTGTTAAGATAATCAGCTCTTCACTACGCGCTACGCTTTATTTTGTTACCAGAGCGGGAAAATTGAAAACAATGCCTCATTTATGGAATTGAACCCACAGCCATGGCATTTATAATTTCGTAACGAATTAAGAATGTAGTCCAGTCAAATATAGTAATATTTTACTTATTTAAATCTAAGCTGTATTTAATTAATTATTTTGTAAAAAAAATAATCAGTAAAAAGATAAATAACGAACGTGACCGAATCAAAAGTCGTGATTCTAGGTCGAGAGCGTTTGCGACTTCCCTAAATAATCAAAAAATGTTACTTAATGAATTCTTAGAGGGTCATGCTGACATAGTACATATAATTATAACTCAATTTATGTATGTAAGTTGAGTATTTGATTGAAAATCAAATCATCTTCACGCTGTATCCCGCACACAGCAGAGTAGGCAGAGGGAATCCGGTGTTAAGACACTTTGTTCAACACAAAACAAACTCTTCAGTTTTATAATCTTCGTATCTGTATAAGTATATTTATGTAGATTTACCAGTACACTCGGGGCTGGATATCAAACCGACAATACCTAAACATTGAGCAGCAATGGCCTAAAAACTCATATAAACAGTAAACGCCAGCCTGTCATTTAAAACGGTGTTAAATTACCAAACTTCGTGGATAAGTAAGTTTCAAAGGGACCTGCGGATTAGGGCAGTTGTTACTACAATAAGAAATTCGACGACAAATTATAGCCAACTTTCGACACAGTTTGAAGTGGTTGGTGGGGAATCTTAGTATTTTAGAGGGGTTTTGAGCTTAATTTATTAGTTTTGAGAGCAATATGTAGCACATTTATGTTAAAACAAGATAGTAGATAGATAGATAGATAGATGATCTATCTTTTTATCTTTTTTATTATTAGTTTATTGGCAAATAGATAGATAGATAAATTGAATGATCCTTCTTTTATTGTATGTGCGTTTAAAAGATATTCTTCGTTCACTTTATACTGTGACTAATTTATACGTTTATTCATTACAATAAACAGGTGACGACGGAAATGTGAGCCGGTGCGTTGTCTTGGTGGAAAAATGTTTTTTTCTTCGCCAAATGGCCCAATAATTCACCATAGAAAGGCCCTGTGACCATTTTGCCCTTCTGCTACTGTTGTGCTCACCAAAACCCGACGTGCAACCACGTTGAAACTTGTTAAACCAATATTTGACTGTAGGAGAAGAGTCACCGTATACAGCTCTTTGATTTCGCCGCCAGTTTTCCCTTCCAAAAACAAGAATCGAATTAGCGACCGATATTGCTCTTTTTCCATTTTCGTAAATTTCGCGGAGAAGCTTGGTTCCCCGCGCTGTCTAAACAAAACCACGAGTCCGATTCTGCTGAAGTTTTACTTACTTTCCATTACATATAAAAAAGTAAGAAAAAAAATCTTACTCTATATTTTACTAACAATGTTTTAAATAAATATTTAAAAATTACAATGTTGTAAAAATACCTTATTTATCTAACGCAAAATACACACTGATAGATATTGTATAAACAGAGAGAAATATCCGAGATAAAATATACTCAAACGCGAAATTATCGAAGCATAACTTTTGTTGTACTTAAAAAATATAACATATATGTATGTCAGTGAAACCATCAACCGTCAACAGAAATAAACATACTTCACTTAAACGAATGAATTAAAATCTCTTTCCTAAATTTAGATATTCAATAGTGACAAATCTAAATAAAAGTAGACTAGAGATAGCAAATCGAAATCTAAAGTAAATTCAATCCACCCGATTGCTTGTCAAAGAAAATCTAGAAAATACATGAAACAAACTATACTTTTTAACTGTTAAACGTTGCGAGATATTTTAATGTTCATAATTTCATATCGATGACATTTCGATATTAGTTTTTCCAATAACTTAGCGACTTCTTATCTAGAGATTCTTATCTTGATATATATTTATTTTCTACAATTCTTTATACTAAAATGATAAACTCACGCAGACCTCTTATAAAACAGTTGTTTTATTATAAGCTTAAAATAATAAAAATGATTAATAATTATTAAAAAGATACAAAAGTTACAATTAAGAGTAACAAAAATTCTATATTATTATTAAACAAAGAAATGAGCACATAACAGGGGAGGTGGAGGGAACCTGGTAATCTAGTGTCAAAACATTTCGCTCCCATTAAAACACTTACATTTATTTTCCATTTATTTATTTACTCAATCAACAGCAAAAAGTAAAAAATGGAACCATTAGGAGGTACAATGTGAGCGGACCTTTGTTGCAGGCTTTAAAGTCTCTTTACAGAGACCACTGAGCCTTCCTTCCTTTCAACAGATACCAAATTTAACCCTTGCCATATTAAAAAGCCAACATCCTAATATGATAACAATCTTATCCATAAATAACACCATTAATAGAAACATAAAAGACAACACAACCCTTACTTAATCTATTTAAACACATAAAACACGTTTTCCCATTACTCGAGTACCTACTATTTAAAAGGCAGTCTTTCATACAGTCGCCGTTCTTACTATTCATCCATTATTTTGTAGTTACGCAGGGTTTTCCCGGAAGGGTTGGAAGGGTTAATATATTGGCTAATATATTAATAAATGAAGCGTTCACAGTAATTTAATTCGGGTGAATAAATATATCTAAAAGACGAATTACACTATTTATTATAGACTATAGTGGAGAAAAGCTATTGGAGAAATATTTTAGGAATATATAATATATATGCACATGTGTAGATAGATATGCTCGTAGCAAAATCTGTACTGTAAGCTAAAGAGTTTGTTTGGTTGAACGTTGTAATCTCACGAACAACCAAACCAGAACGATATTTTTTAATTGGACCGCGCACTTATTGAGAAAGGCTATAATAGGAGGATCTGCAATAGGAGTGAAGTAACAAGTAGAGGCAACCTTAGAACACGCTGTATCCTGCACACAGCAGAGTAGGCAGAGGGAACTTAGTGTAAAGTCATTCCGTTCCCTAGTTTTCACAGAATTCTGGAGGCATTGCGTGTTGAATGGCGGAACACAACACTGCGCTTAGTCTCGACACCAGAGCGAAGAAACGAAAATATACATTTAAATAAATATTTCTTTTCCTCAAGTGGAGATCGAACCCGTAACCAGTCGAATTTACAGTCACACTTTGTGCTCTTGCGCCACGACTGGCCTCACGTAAATATTCGTTAAAGTATATTAAGTTGATTATAACAAAATTTAGAACATTCACTGTGTAATAATAATCTTACTATTTTACTAATATTGTAAATGTGAAAATTACTGTACGGATTTAGATGAAACTTTACAGTAGTATAGCTTCTACATCAGAATAAAAAACATATTTGAATATATTTTTTACACAATTTTGCTATAATATGACGCTTAGGCCGCAGTATTATTATAAGTGTATTATTATTAATTGTGACAAACTTTTCGATGGTTCTTTTGTTCGCTGGGTGCTCATTTACCTAAAACAAAATACATAAAATAGGTTAAAATATGAACCTTATTTAAAATTTGAGCGTTTCTATGAACATAAAAATTATTTAAATATACAGAAGCATACCATATAGTGTATATTATCAGTAGTCCGTGTTCACGAGTAGACAGTCTACACGTAACCACGGACTACTGCAAAGTGTTCGACACGTCGGGTTTCCAAAAATGTATAATATTAAATATACGCGATTAATCCGGTAAAATAGTGTAATTTAAAATGTAGAATTAAGTTTATTATTCTTATTGTTTTTCTTTTTTGCAAGAAATAAAGACTCTTTTATTATTTTATTTTATTAAGTTTTTTACAAACTGAAGTGCAGCAGTGGCCGTTGTAATACTGATATCGAAGATACATTTTTTTTTATTTATAAATATTATTAAAATATTATAAATATTAATAATATATATAAAATAATTCTGATCGACTAAAAAGTATAATATTTAACAAAATTTATTTATGTTATTTATAAGTTATAGAAACAAGTGATTGTACTAAAATTTTGCATACTTGTTTGATGTGGATGACAACAATACGTGGTTAGTTAGGTGACAAATGTAATTGTGAATTCAATATACATATATACACTAAAAGCTTAAAAAACTAAACAGATTTTTCTATAGGAAAAAATATATTTTTCTTTTTTGTGTGGGATATAGCACAAGCTTCACGCTATATCCCACGAATAGCAGCACAGGCACAGGGAACCTAGTTTTAAGACACTCCGATCCCCAAAACCGCGCAATTTTCGAGACATTGCGTGTGAAGAGGCGGTACTTAACACCGTGCTTCACAAACAAAGATTACTTTAACATAACAAACGCTAAGACTTGAAAATATAAATAGACTTTCAGTGCGAAGTGGCAATACACGTCTCCACTTCGTTTACGGAATGTGAACTTAAAATCAATTTGTAAGCCACTCGCTCGATCTCTCTATATTGTCTAACAACTTGTTATTGAATGATTTGTGGATTTCTAAGTCCGTTTGTTCGTACTTGTTGCTTTGGAAATTTCCAATCAACTGATTATGTATAGTATTTCATATTACCTACTTAAGTTATATATTTTTATTAATATATTTTTTACTAATATTTTTTTTATTTTATTTCTATTATAGATTCACGCTGTATCCCGTATATAGTGGGGTAGTAAAATGGAAGATAAACCTAGTTTTATAATATCTGGTCCTACACCGTCTGCTGAATTAGAGAGGCACTGCTTGTTCAGTAGCGGATTTTAACGCCGCGATTTTGAATTGGTAACCACAGCGACTAAATAAAAATATTAATAAATCATAGCTCATTACCCCGGAGTGGCAATCGAACGCACAACCGTCGCGATACAACCATACACTTATGTTATTGCGGCCTCACAGCGGCCTCAAATTGTAAAACATTTGCCTTTAGTATGACAAATTTAAAAATATATTGAATTAAGCAAATACTTAAAATGAAAGGGCGTCGTGGAGCAATGGCACAATTGTGGAACTGTAAACGCGAGCGTTGTAGGTTCGGTTCCGATTAGAAGGAATGGAATATTTCATATTTTCGTTTCTTCTCTCTGGTAATACGGCAAAGCGCTGCGATGAGTTCCGCTATTCAACAACAATGCTTCCAGCATCCGGCGGAAATTGGGGAACGGAAATATCTTAATGAGAACGGGGTACATTAACAGTAGGTTCCCCCTTCCTATCCTGCTATATTCGGGATACCACATGAAGCTCAAAAAAAGAAATTAAAAACAATTTTTCCCCGATTTCCCTTAAATGTAGTAAAGTAAAAAGTAACAGCCATATAAAATAACTTGATGGCACCATACATTACGGTTAGGTGAATTGGAAAATCTTGTAAAGTACAAATGGGTGTTCGTGATCTGTTCAATCGTTACACAACATTACCTCCTTTGGAAGTAAATGTTCGCCTTAATAAAAATAAAATAAAATTTTATACATTTATATACTTGCCAAGCTTTTACAATGTAGGTAAGTACTGGAAGGAAACAAACGAAACGATATAATGTATTGTAGTGTAGTGTGAAGACACTATAGCGTATGACTTTTTTATTTATTTAAAAAAAATGTGAGTTAAGAGATTTGGGTGGAGACCTCGGTTGACTTTTGGAAACCAGTATCGAAGACGTTGGAGAAAAGTCACGTAAAAACAAAACGAAAAGAGGTTGACGACAGTGGACGAGGCGAAAGAGGTATGCAGAGACCGTAGCGTTTGGCGCTCCATTCTCTCTGATTACCCCGCTAGGGATAAAGCGTGAAGTTAAGTAAGTAAGGCGGTGGTGGCGCAGGGCCAGAGGTGTGCGACTGTAACGCTATAAGTTGTATGTTCGATTCTCATTCGAAAAAATTAAATATTTAATATTTTCCCTCTGCCTACCCTATGTGCGGCATTAAGCGTAAAGCTATAAAAAATAGAAATAAAAAAGTGTTTTAAATTTGCCGTTATAAGGGAACGATGGAACTGCCATTTTTATATTGTATTAACTTAAAAAGCCCTCATTGAAAATATATAAAAAAAAATTGAAGATTTTCAGCCGTTCTATGGCTGTTGGTTTAGCTTTATTCATTACGCAATAGGCAGAGGGTAGAGAAACGTTCAGACTCTCCGCTTTCAAAGACTCTTTTATTATGACGAGGCAGGTATTCACAATAGTAATTGATGAGACAAAAACATTCAACAACAATAATATATAATTATATAAAATAAGTTATAGGTACTTTTTATCTATTAATTAGAGGCCGGTCGTGGCGCAGCGGCACGAGATGTGACTGCAAAACCGACTGGTTCTGGGTTCGATTCCCACTCGAGGAGATGAAATATTTACTTAAATTTATATTTCCATTTCTTCGCTCTGGTGTCGAGGTTAAGCGCGGCGTTGAGTTCTGCCACTCAACACGCAATGCCTCCAGAATTCGGCAGAAAGTGGGGAACGGAGTGTCTTAACACTAGGTTCCCTCTGCCTACCCTGCTGTG
>JAATLQ010032170.1:76724-90012 GCA_013421005.1 Heliconius erato x Heliconius himera | reverse complement strand
GTTAAAACAAAGCAATTGGTGAAATTTTCAAGTAAATCGGTTCAGTAGTTTCAGAGAAAAATGCGGACAACAATATGTCGACAGACAGACAGACAGACAGACAGACAGACAAGAAATTCAAAAAAAATCTTTTTGCTTTCTATTAGTCTTTTTAAGTGTCCCTCTATCCATTTCAGTCAAAATTACTAAATGTACAGACAAAATATTTTTACTGTCTTATTATATATAGAGATAACATAGATTTTTAAGTGTAAAAAAACATTATTTAAGTATACAATATGTACCAAAATATTTCTAAATAATTCTAACTTAAAATAGTTTTTTTTAGCTCCATGCATCCCGCACATATCAGTGTAGGCAGAGGGGACTTGAGAGTTGAGAGTCTAATATTAAGACATTCTGTTACGTGAATCCGTTGAATTCTGCAGGCAGTGCGTGTTGAGTTGCGGAACTCAATGCCGCGCTTTGCTTCGTTACCAGAGCGATGAAAGAAAAATAATAAATAATTAATTTCCTCGATTGGGAATCGAATCCACAACCTATCGCGTTTACAGTCGCACGCTTGTGCCCCAGCGCCATGGCTGGCCTCAAATAGATTTACTGAAATGAAAATAGTCTACCATTACATCTCCTTCACTTGTCACGTTATAAACACGCTCCAATTAGACAGTTCAGGTACGTGTCCATAGTGGGGGACTTGACATGTTAATAAAGCTATTACTGAGTCAAATTAATAATAATATATGCTGCACATAGATAAGAAGTGTTAGTTTTAAGTACTTTAGGTCGTGTTATTTAGCTACACTATAGCTGTATCCCGCAGGAGGAAACGCAGCACGGAAGGCAGATGGAACCTAATGTTAAGACGCTCTCCGTTCCCTATTTTCCACCGAATTCTGAAGGTATTGTGGTTCAGGAAATATTCGATTTTACCACTCAACAGAATGGCGAAAATCCACGCCGCGCCTTGCCTCAACGTGTGGCGCTGATTTCCGCCGTTGATTTCAAGTAGGAATCGAACCTACAACTTGTTGCGCTTACAGTCATACTTTGCACCCCTGCGCCGTGACTGGCCTCATTTGATAAAACTATTGGAGAAAATCCATTTTAAAATTTTTATGTAGTATAACTTTCGTTCGCTGACCATCGAAAACTCCGAGTGCCGCTCTGGCGAAATTAAATCTTTAAAACATAGGCTTATGACAACAAATCTATACTTAATATTACAAAATAAATATTATGTTTCCTTGAACGCGCGCTAACCTCAGGACTTGTAAAGTCGAGAAATACCTATTTATGTTTCGCAAAATACTTTAACTTAATTTTAACTTTGCTTTATTTCACACTTAACAAGGCAAGCAGAGGGGACCTGGGATCCTAGTGTTAAGACACTCCGTTCTCATTAAGACACTCTCGTTCCCCATTTTCCGCCAAATTCTGAAGGCGTTGCGTGTTGAGTGGCAGTTCATATCTTAAAGAGGTTAAATGAGGTTAAGAGATTAAATCCACCTATTACCACGGATTGCTATTGAAACTTCAAACGTTGGATTTTCTAAGACGCTTTTTCCCATAGAGTTTTTTACCTTGTAAGATGGAATTTTATACTTTAATCATTTGACATATTGATCGATTGTTATGATAAGAATAAAGTAATACTGCTTACATAAATAATAAAACTAACGTACATTTTATAAGGAATATCTTAGAATCGGTGTCATGCTTAAGTTTATTTATGAAATAATTGACTCTTCCCCTACAAAGTGTCTGACTGACAACGCACTGCCGAAACTATATAACACGCGCCGATTCTTCTCCTATGTGACTTTAAAATTGTGGTAAATTATTTAACGTTTAGAAAATAAAGCAGGTAACTTCTTACCTATACAAAATTGTCGGTAATAAAAAATTATTTGTGTCTGTGTTAATTATATAAAAGATATAGATATCCTCCTGAGACCCAGATAAAAAATTTAAATATTTGAGCTACGTTTTTTAAGAACCACTTGGAGTTTGTTTAAAAAAAATCTGTACTTTTCAGAAAACGTGTCAAAATTTTAACATAGCGGGATTGAACCCGCGCCTTTTGGAAGCCGTCCAAGAGCTGTGACCGCTAAGCCATACGTTCTCATTAAGCGTCATCAATAAATTGAATTTTTTATACACTTATTTATGCTGTTAGCATCTCTGAAGGGAGACTTTTACATAATTTCGCTATCCAAAGATAATTACTAAGAATTATCATTTGACAAGAGAGAATGCTGCTTATAAAATATTATCAACAATTTTAAAATGTTATTCCACACTTAGGAAAGGTAAATACTTTTTAGAAAATGTATAAAATATTAACGCAGCAGGATTAGAATCCACGCTTCTTGAAATATACGTTCTCATTAAGCTACGTCAAAATTCTTATACGCTTGTTACAACTTATTTATTCTAACAACATAAATATGTTGTAGCAAGCATATAAGATACACAAATATGGCAAATATACATTGTAACAGTATTTACCTTGAGTATGACGAAGTAAATGAATTAAAAAATTAGAAAAATAAATAAATAATAATAATAATACGCATGGCAATACACATAAATAGCATAGTCAATTATGTATAATACAATCTACATATTATTAATATGATATTAATCTAGAGTAGTTCATGTATGTACATCCCGAGTGTCGCAACCGTGAAGGCAGTGATCGAGTCAAACTATTAAATTCTACGGTACTAATAAATATGGTGCACGGAAATACTCGTACCAAATATATAATAAACATAATTTATATAATACGAGAAATATAATGGCACTATCTTTTAAGATCGAAATTCTTATAAAGTCAAAATATGTGTAGCAATGAGCAGGTTAGGCAGAGGGAGACTAGTGTTAAGACACTCTAATCCTCACTTTCCATTAAATTTTAGAAGCATAGCGTGTTGAGGGGTTAAACTTAACGCCGCGCTTTGCCTTAACACCAGAGAGAAGATATGACAATATTAAATTCATTTCCTCGAGTGGGAATCGAACCCACAACCTGTGTTACAGTCACACGCTTGTACCCCTGCGCCATGACTGGCCTCTAGTCTGGTTTAGTATTCAGCGCGGTAATCGATATTGCTTTGATCCATGACACGTCAATCAATGTTGATAGACAGTCGAGCATTTTTTGCTCAATGAAGTCATATTTAATTATAGTCCTTGTTATATAATACCTTTATTCTTTATTTAGCTCTATCCTGTATTCCACACATGAAATGTAGGGCGGAGAAAACCTGGGAACCTAGGACACTCCGTTAGGCACTTTCGTTCCCCATTTTCCGTCGAATACTAGAGGAATAATAACCTTAAAGTTAAAGAATCAAGTAAAATAGAAAAAGTATTGTGTTTGAGGCGTGGCACAATGGCACAAGAATGAGACTGTAAACTCGACAAGTTGTAGGTTCAATTCCAACTCGAATAAATAAAATATTTAATATGATATCGAGGTAAAACCGGGCGCAGTGTGGTGAGTTTTGCCACTCAACACGCAATGCCTTCCGAAATCGGCGCAAAAGTACATTAACACTAAGTTCCCAGGTTCCCTAGGCCTACCCTGCTATATGTGGGATACAGCTAAAAAAAGTATTGTGGTTTGAAGCTATTACTATATCTTCATTACAGCTATAAAGAGCAAAGTATTTGATTACAATAAAAATATTAAAAATATTGTGACACATGCATTAGCCGACACGACACGACATGACATCAATAAATTTTAATTACATACCGCAATTATAAATTAATTATTTATAACCTACCTTTTATAGCCATTTTGCAGGTAGGTAGTGTATTTAACTGTTCCATAAAATTAATAATAAGTCCAACGTTTACTTTATGTCATATATAACAAATTATACAACACAAGAATGATTTTACTATATTCAATTTCCGCACTAATATATCTATGAAGATTTTTTTTTAAGATTCACCTTGTATCCCTCACGTAGCAGGGAACCTGGGATCCTAATAATAAATTTATCACTCACAATATCGAGTGGGAACTAAACCCACAACATGTATGCTGTGGGATCGTTTACATCGCACGCTTTTCTCCCTGTGCCTGGACCGGCCTCAATCATTTATTAATATTTCTTTATCATCCGCTATTGCACAATTAATTAGCAAATGAATTAAAAAAAAAAACAATTCTAGCAGGATACATGAAGTATTGACTTCCTCCAATAAGCACACAATGGCTTGAAAATTTGCCAGAAAGTGGACGGAGTGTCTTAACACTAGGTTCAAAAGAATATTGTTTCTATTAAATAACAACACACTAATAAACGTTGGTTAATGTAAACAATAATATTAGATAAAATATTTTAAATATCAACTCAGTTGTAATGCATTTGGCGTTTTAAATTGTACTTTATGTTTCTAGGTTGAAAGCTTTTTATAGCTACAGGTGCGTTGCCGGCCTTTAAGGTGGAGATAGATGCGCTTTGTGAAGGTATCCAGTTCGTATCGACTTGGAAACATTGCCGCAGGTAGTATATTCCACAGTTGAGTGGCGCGTGGAAGAAAGTTCCTACGAAACTGCACAGTAGTGGAGTGCTACCTATTCAAACGGTGTGGATGATACTTGAGTTAGTGACGTATTGTACGGTTAGAAAATTCGGTGGCAGGTAATAAGTCAGGCAATTCTCCAGAACACTCTCCATAAAATAAATGCGGTAGAGAACGCACAGCGAGGATGTGTCAATATGTTAAGCCCTGCACAGATCATTGAATCCCAAACGCTTCGAACGGCTCTACGTTGTATGCGATCAAATAGGTGTTGGCGTGAAGTACTATATCACTCTGTTGATACTGGCAGTCACTCGAAACGCTAAGGCCTAATGTGCTGATACTGGACGCTGCTATAAGGGGACTGGCGATACGACAAATGCGCCAGCGTTCACGGTTATCTGTTCGGAACAAAAACCATCGACAGTAACCTTGATGCTGCGCCTAGTGAGAAAACGATCGATCCATCGATTTGCATTGATCCACTTGCATAAATTCTCTCGTAGGATGGAAGTTTAGCCAGGAGCGCCTCTTGCCACACTCGATCAAATTCCTTCGCCATGTCCAAACTAACTTTCAAAAGCCGCTTTTCAAAACCCAGCGATGAATTTGGAAAACGAGAAGATCACCGATTAAGCGACCATGGTTAAAAGTGTCTTTATTTTATATACAAACCTACCATACGCATATAAGTAGTCCCGATCGTAATAAACCAGTAGCTTTATAATTAGACTATTATTGCAATTGAAATATTAGATCACTCTCTATCCATTCTTAGGAATGATATCATAATATATATTTTTTATATAATACCAGTGTAATGTTACCACGTGCTTAATTTAAAAGAGAGCCTGTTTTTTTGTCGGTTGTTACTCGTTTTTTGGACGCTTCTAAATGAAAGCAAAAACAGAAACTAGGGTTGCCAATAAAGAAATATTATTTATTACTGAAAAAATATATACTTACATATTAGTATTCAATATTTAAATTCTAGGCCAGTCGTGGCGCAGGGGCACAAGCATGTGACTGTAAACACGTCAGGTTGTGGCTTCGATTCTCATTCGAGGAAATAAAATATTTGATATTTCGTGCCTTCGCTTAGGTGTCGAGGTAAAACGCGGCGTTGAGTTCCGCCTCTCAACACGTAATGCCTCCAGAATTGGTCGAAAAGTGAAGAGCGGAGTGTCTTAACACTATGCTCCTCCTATCTACCCTGCTACAAGCAGTATAAAGCGTAAAGCTGAAAAAACATTAAATCAATACAATATTTTTTAATATATATGTTACCTTATAAAATTATCTTAACCAATTTTACAGATGTAAAAAAACCACTCATTCAGCAATTCTTCCTCCTTTGCCCGCTTAAACTATACGATACTTAATATTATTTAAGTGTCAAAATTGGTTCATGTTTTTTTATGATTTCATACTGTTATACACTTTAGGAATTCCATTTGTTTTTACTCGCAAAAATTGTAATATTTAATTAAAAATTGTTGATTATTTCATATGAATGATTCATTTCCTAAAATACGAACTACGACGTTGAATACTATCGTCAAAAGATAAGTTATCTATACTATATCGTTGAATTATACAAAAGAACAAAATATATATATATATATATATATATATATATATATATATATATATATATATATATATATGTATGTATATATATATATATATATATACATATTCCTAATGTATTTTATAATAAACTTTTTAACTTGGCTAACCCTGTTTATAAATTGCAAACGACAAGTCCACATTATATTTTACAACCGAACCATGTGAAATATACCGTATTAATTAAATGCGACTAGAATGAATTAACATTACAAGTTTTTATGTCGTTTTTTTTTATATTAGAGTAGTTTTTTGTAGAATTACGATGATCACATGTTCATAAATAGCTCTTTTTTTTGTAATCGAAATAGGAAAAAAAGGTTGTAAGTTTGTGACATTTGCTTATTTTTCTTTTGTTTATACCTATCTTTTTTGCGTCTAAAAATCTAATGCAAATCAGAGAAAGTGCAGAATAATAATAATAATAATAATAATAACTTTATTTATCACCATTTACAGATTCTTAAATACACAATCATCTGCGTTAATAAGAACAAATGTATAAAATTTTGATTTTTCTAAGAAACAGAAAGTCTGAAGTAACCAAGTTATTATTATATACTGTGCGATTAGAGATAAGCTGATATAGCATACAGATACAGATATTAAAAGAAAAATTAGAAGCATTTACAATTATTTTTACATTGTGTAGCATGGTCTTGTACTGGCCATGTCCGATATCTTAAAATCGTAAAAATTCGGACTAAGCTATATCGGTACAAATAATTGGAACAAATGTATAAAATTTAGATTTTTCAAAGAAACAGATAGTCTGAAGTAGCCAAGTCATTATAATATATTCTGTGATTAGAGAGAAGCTGATACAGCATACAATTACATTCACAATTATTTTTACATTGTGTAGCATGGTCTGTTATTGGCGATATCTTAAAAATCGTAAAAATTCGAACTAAGCTGTATGGGTACAAATAAATGGAAACGACCTCCTAGTGGAAGGAGCTCACTCCTTTAAAATTGTTTATTTATCTGCCAAACAGCCTGTATAATAGGAGTCAGTACCTAATACGAGTATAACTATAATAGCTTTCAGAACTATGACAATATTGACAGAATAAAACTTCTAATTATAAAAACATTACAAAAAAAAACAAATAAATTTGACATTTTGCGATATCATAAAGATAAGCACAGGTAATGGTTGGCAAAAAGGTGATCCATATACAGGATTTTAAATACGGAAATGAAGTCATCACTTTTTTATCCCCACAAACTGGTTCAGTAATTAAGTTGTACCAACAAACAGAAAGCCAATGGGTATTGGGTACCTAAGTGGAGATAAATCTGTTCGTGATCTCATTCTATTATCTAGTTCGTTATCTATAGGTATACACGACAGTGACTAGCTATAACTGATTCGTCGTAAGCTCCAACAAAAGCAACTTTCGTCATCATGCCACAGAGTGATAGCATTTTTTTCTATTGTCACCGTCGTCGTGGCGTAGATGAAGAAACCAGATTGAAAGCCATGACTATAGATTAATAATAGTTTCTTAGTTTAGAGAATGTTTATGTTTTCAAGATTATTTTAAAACGGAAGGATAATCGAAAAATTAGACGAAAATTGTAATTTTTTGGTACGATCGACGCATCACTCAAGCAAAAAAGATATTAAGTAACACTGAAACATTATTAATAAGGAGATATTGACAAAATTATGTGAAATTTATTATGAGAATACAAACGAGGACATCTCTGACATACTACTACAAAGAGGACATCTCTGTAAAAAGCTTTTTTTTTCTTTTCACGCTGTATCAGCATGAAACAGGGAGTCTAGTGTTAAGGTACTCTGTTTCGCATTTTCCGTCGAATTCTGGAGACATTGCGTGTCGAGTGGCAGAACTAACGACAACAACAACGCCGCGATTTACCTCGACACTAGAGACAAAAAAGAAAGTATTAAATATTTTAATTCCTAGAATTGGAATCAAACCCACCACCTGTCACGTTTACAGTCACACGCTTGTGGCCCTGCGCTACGACTTACTGTCAGCAATAAAGGCTTTTGGGCCGTACCTAATGCTCGATAAGTGTCTTGTAATATTCAAGTATTACGTTAGGGAAAGAAATAAAATATAGGGATATTACTTTACCAAACACTTTTCACTTATTTAACATTGCGGTTGGAATGGCTTCCTAATAAAAAAAAATGTCCTGTTCACTGTTCTGAGAAATATTTTACAAAACATTTTCATATTCTCGATCTAGTTGGACACTAAAAACGGTACAACCGGATAAACATAAGAACAAGTGGTAATATTCACCAAGTTGGATATGAATCTAAAACCGTAAGGTAAAATGAGACTTATAATAAAAACTAAACCACGATAGTAAAAATGCGACAATAGAAACAAAGATTTTACACGTACAGGTATATAGTAGGAAGAAACAATGGAAAATCACCCACCATATTGACTAAGATAGCTATAAAAATTAAGATAACATCTATTACTCATATGGGTATCCTGCACTAGAATCAGACACGCCTCCGAATCAACGCAAATTAAATACCACCGAATCATGCAACACCGACACTTGCTTGTTAGCTGCCTTTCGAAACCGCTTAATAGTAAATTATTAATTTGTTATTGATTTATCGTGACTAAACGTAAGGCCAAGTACAGTACCTATATCAGACGAGGGTATAGTGAAGCTAAATATTTATTTGGGCTGGAGACAAAATGTAAACAAAGAAAATGAAGCTTCTCAAACTTTTATTTCTATTTAATTTTAGTAGCGAAGAGTTTCACGTGCATGTTTCTAGCAGCTAGCTGTAATTTTCTGAAAGCCTTACTTCATGATAAACATTATAAAAACTAAATGATAAAAAAAGATTAAAAGTGGTTTAATATTAAAAAATATTATAAATATATATATATATATATATATATATATATATATATATATATATATATACATAGATATATATATATATACATAAATATATATATATATTTATAATATTTTTTTCAAAACCATATATATATATATAAATTTTTAATATAATATACTATGACAAAACCATATTTATTATTGTAACTTGAAGTTTAAGAATAAGATGCTTTGATTGTTACGCTGTTAGCACTAAAAATTGCAAACTCTATTTGGCTAGTAACTTCACGCTGTATCCTGCACACAGCAGGGTAGGCAGAGGAAACCTAATGTTAAGGCACACCGTTCCCCACTTTCCGCCGAGTTATGGAGTTTTGTTTTGAATTGCGTGTTAACTGGCGGAACTCAACGCCGCGTTTTGCCTCAACACCAGAGCGAAGAAATGAAAATATAAATGCAAGTAAATATTTTGTCTCCTCGAGTGGGGATCGAACCCACAACCAGTTGATTTTACAGTCATACTCTTTGCCCCTAAGCCAAGACTGGCCTCTGGACAGCATGAATTTAAAAAATGTGGCTGCTTGTGAGGATACCGCAGCGGTAAAAGCGTACCCTGCGGGACTAGAACTTCAACTCAGCGTCGGGCGAACTAGGAATTTAACTCATTTTAAGCAAACCAGCCACGAAGTGAAGCCGCGACTAAAGACTAACTTAGACTATTTAAAAGGGAGCTAACCGCTGGACCTCGAATAAGCTAGACTTGTTTGGTGGATATGGTGTTTATGGGTTATATAAGTTCAACAGACATTGTTATATAGTATTATTTACAGTGTTATCAGCGTATTAATTCTATAGTTAAGTTTATAAAATATATTAACTCCATTTATCGTGAACTGTAAAGTAATCTTTTTATGATTTGTTGAATACGGTTTAATTTACTTTTGTTTTAGCTTTTTAGCTTCACTCTTTATCGCCTTAGTCTTCGTCCACTTTCTAAGAGCTTTCGACGCCTTATAGAACTCAGCGACGTGCTTTACCTAACCGCGAGCTAGCCTCAGAAACATAAGTTTTGCCTAAAATTTCGCACATTTTACTTATTGATAATTTAGCTTTTTCTATATTTTTTAAAATATTCTTATACAAAGTTCTTATATGTCATAATGAAATAATGTATTGTAGTTTGTGTAGAGCTTTATCCAATTGATAATTAAGCTTAACTATACTGGCATTTAAAACACAATCACGATGTCGTTTGTGGCCTTTTACTAGACCTGTCACTATGAAAATTATGCCAATCATCTAAAGGTGTTGCCAGCATATTGATTTTATATGAATATTGATTTTCTTAAGAAAATGTTATGGAAAGAAAATTATGTATTTCTTAAATATTTTATTAGAGTGGTTTCGTTTCTTTCCTCATTGCCTACCAACTTTCTGAAGTTTGTCCTACTTAGCGCAAGCACGTGACTGAGAATGCGGTTCGATTCCCACTCGAGGAAATGAAATATTAGTATTTTTAATTTCCTTGCTCTAATAACGAGGCAACCCGGAAACGGAATAAAGGAATTTTCTTTCTCGAAGTGTAAATTGACTCAACAAGCCGCATGTATTTTACACATCCCGACCGCGCCGACTTGATAAACTGATATTATTGCAACCAGTTTAATTTTCATGTAAAAATAAGCGAACAACACGCGGCTTCGCCAGCTTAAACTTAACATTATATTATAGCGATTTTTTAACATGTTACGCATACCTATGTATATGTAGTTCTGATGTATCAGCCATATTATTATAGTTTCAACCAAATCTGCTAAACAGTTTTTGCGTGTAAATGGAACAAATAGCCATTCTCACAGGCTTTCACATTTCTAATATCTTAAGGTACGGTTTTATATACTCATAGGTATATGTTTTCATTAAAAAATATCGACCATAATGGGAATTGCCACTGGATCTCTTAAAATATACATACGTCTTATCAAATTTGCAAGATACGAGACGATATTCACACTTTTACAATAATGTAGGGAGAAATAAAAAAATATATTTTAAATATCTCAATTTTTTACTTTCCATTTATTTATATTTGAGGCCGGTCGTGGCGCAGCGGCACGAGGTGTGACTGCAAAACCGACTGGTTGTGGGTTCGATCCCCACTCGAGGAGATGAAATATTTACTTAAATTTATATTTCCATTTTCTTCGCTCTGGTGTCGAGGTTAAGCGCGGCGTTGAGTTCTGCCACTCAACACGCAATGCCTCCAGAATTCGGCAGAAAGTGGGGAACGGTGTGTCTTAACACTACCCTCCCTCTGCCTACCCTGCTGTGTGCGGGATACAGCGTGAAGCTAATTTAATTTATTTATTTATTTTTTCATTTATTTATATATTTTTTAAATGTAAACATTCTCGGATAGTATTTAAGAAATATGTCGTATGATATACATATTGGTACAAGCTCATATAAATATAGGTGTTGACCAGAAAGTTTATTTCAGATATTCTTGCTGGTGATGCAAGTAATAAATAACAACTGTGATTTTGCCTTATTTTTAATTAATTTTAATTATATCTACAAATAAATACCAATTAACGGCCACAACCACAACATAAATAATAGACATATCTTCATGACATCACATTCAATTGCTGTATAAATCATAATAACGCACCTGTTAGATTGGCCGTACACTGGAGATTTTGATGCCTTGAAATATTTTGAATTCTTTATCACCTCAATATAATATTTATATTTAAAACTTAAAACACTATCTTACTTCTTACTTATATTGTAAATGTGAAAATTTGCGAGGATAGATGTTTGTTTCACTTTCACGCGAAATCTACTGAACCGATTTATATATATATATATATATATTTTAATAATTTGGCCATAATATAACAACAAGTTTAAATAATCGAAGCTGCGTTTAGATCAGTATCTAATACAACGTAAACTTAGCTGCTGCTTGCTGCTTTTAATAATATAAGAAATGTTTGAGATAACATTGAAAACCTAATTACTTGAAATGAATAAAATCATATTATAATTGATTCAGCCGAAACCGCTGTACGTAGAAGGTGCTGAAACTTGGTCTGACCAAGGATATGGTTCCTTGGTTTTTAGAGAGTGAAGGCGAGCACCGGGAGAAGATATTCCGAAATTTGCATGGAATCGGAAATTGATGAAATTTTACTTTTCATTGGTAACTTAAACGTAGCTTTTGGCTACAGTACTCGCTTAAACATAGAGTACTAATATACAATGTGGAGCATCCATTATTTCTGTAAGTTTTATTCCCCGTATTACTCACTGTAATAATTATGTCACGAGACATCACTCTTTGAAGACGCCGATTATTATTGAATATTGCATCACCTTCCGATATAATTTATGAAACAGTTTTTGCTTCAATCCTTCATAATTTTGTAGCGTCAGCATATAACAGTCAATATTTCTAATTTATAATAATTCTCTTTTCTTTTCAGCATCAAGCTATATTTCGCATATAGGACAGGCAGAAGGAACCTAGTATTAAGATATTCTATACCTCACTTTTCGCCGAGTTTTCAAGGCGTTGGGTATTCAGTAGCGGGACTACGCGTCGCGCTTTGCCTTATCACCAGAGCGAAAATATTTATAAATTATCATTCATTTCCTGGAGTAAAAATATCTTTAGTGTTTCGATTTGAATTTTATGTTACTAACGTAATACGGAAGTTTGTTTTACTAAAATAATTATAATATAACATAAAAAATACTTATGCAAGTAATTTTTGTAAAGCATAGCAAAAAAGAAATAATTTTGTAAATTTTTGTCTGATTACATCGCTCTAATGATTATACTTGCGTATAATGAGAAATATATATTAAAAAAAATTACAGCCAAACAATTACGATTGAAAGTATAATATTTTCTTCCGGTATATCTACAAAAAAAATCATAAGAATAAGTAATATAACATGTAGTATAATACATTTTGTACGTATTTTTTTACTATCGCTCTCTTAAAGAGTTTCATAGGTCAACAGATTTAAGATATTACCCAGTTCTTACATTCCACTAACAACACAATAGGGTAGCCGCGTGTTTCCCCCGTTCGACCATCGTAAATCACTTATTAATCATTACGGAAACCTTTAAGGAAAATAACAGATTGATGATATGAATCAATAGGTACTAAAATACAATTCAATTACATATTCCACTTACGCGCCGTCTGATGCGACCGCTTTAGAAGTTCACGGAATGTTTTGT
>JAATLQ010032170.1:0-76714 GCA_013421005.1 Heliconius erato x Heliconius himera | reverse complement strand
AAAACGGCTAGAGGGTATCGCCGTCTAGATTTTCTTACGATGATTAATTTTATTTAAGCGTCACGCTGTTATTAGTTAATATGTATCTATTTATATCTTTATATTTTTATTTGTCAGCTGTATCTTTAAGAACCGCTCGAAGATCCGCCCACAGTCCTTAATAAATACGTATTTCAACAAGAGCACTCATAAAAAGACCATTTGAAGTATAATATTAACCTTATGTTAAATATTTAAAAACTCATCAATTTTATCAACACTTAAATAAGTTGCAAGTACGTATGTTAGTCATTTTATGCCGACATTACATTAAGAGAAGTGCCTTATATAAAATTATGTAGGGAATAATCATAAAACACGTTTCAAACTGCAAGCCAGTCATCCACTGCGCTAAATTCTTTAAGAAATGTTGATTCCAATTTAGTTCTTCATTGTAATTAAACTACGACAAAATATACTTACACTAAGTAATAGAGTACTATATATAAGATCTTTGATTTTTGTTTCTGATTAAGTGGCGGCAGTGTACTGAGTCTTTTCCAGTGGATTTCAAATAAAAGCACAAACGACACGGCACTCGTGTTCATTACATTCTAAAATGCTCGACGAAAATCGTTATTAGAATTAGTATAAAAGTATTTTTTGTAAGGCCAGTCGTGGCGCAGAGGCACAAAGTGTGACTGTAAAATGAAGTAGTTGTGGGTTCGATCCCCATTCGAAATATTTATTTTCTTATATATATTCATTTCGTCGCTCTGGTGTCGAGGCGAAGCGTGGCGCTGAGTGCAGAGCAACACACGATGCCTTTACAACTCGGCGGAAAGTGCGGAACGGAGTGTCTTAACACTAGGTTCCTTCTGCCTACCCTGTGTGTGCGGGATGAAACTGATTTGATTTTATTAAAGTATTGTAATTATAAATAGAATTGGATTGTGTGTAACAACGGTGAATGAGATAATTATAAATGCTGGATTTTGTGTCTGATTTGTTGGTTCGCCCGACAATATTAGGTTCCCTCTGCCTACCCTGCTGTGTACCGGATACAGTGTGAAGCTGAGTTTACAAAACTCTAATAAAAAATAATTGTAATAAATTGTAATAACTCATTTAGCTTCAACTCCAGTCGCAGTAGGGTAAATCTGGCTCAAGGTCAAAGCGTTTTGACTTCTTACGGTGTAACATTAAATTTGTATATAATTTATCCTTTATTCGTATCGTAAAACCAGCATTAGTATAAATTTTGCAATATTTTTTTATATGAAGCGCATTACCTATAAATTTAGGCGGACATCCTAAGACACTTTTCTATTTCAATAAGAATTAATCAATTTTGTGTTATTTAAAATTGATTTTTAATAAAGTTTTTAATAAATTCTATTATCTATACGTATGTGTTATGCACCATACGTGAAATTATTGTACCCACATAAATCACTTACATTGTACGCGAAAGTGGCTTTTTAATTTAATATAATAATAGTAACTTTTTTAATTATATAAAATCACTTATCACAAAATCTCGAAAACTACTGACTACTACTACAAAATATTTAACTTATTCTTTCCTATTTAACTTATTCCAGTCGTGGCGCAGTGGCACAAAGTGTGACTGTAAAACCGACTGGTTGTGGGTTCGATCCCCACTCGAGGAGATGAAATATTTACCTAAATTTATATTTCCATTTCTTCGCTCTGGTGTCGAGGACAAGCGCGGCGTTGAGTTTTGCCACTCAACACGCAATGCCTCCAGAATTCGGTAGAAAGTGGGGAACGGAGTGTCTTAACACTAGGTTCCCTCTGCCTACCCTGCAGTGTGCGGGATACAGCGTGAAGCTTTTCTGTTATATAGTTATATTATTCTAAACGTGCCAATTGAGCATCCCTATGTTAATATCACGTTGTAACGTTGGAGACCACACAAGGAAGGTTGTAGGATTAAAAAATAAGACCTATTTGACACAGAGACAAATTGGAAGCTCAGAAATTATGGAGGCCTTAAGGTAAGTAATCACCGCCGCCTATGACCCTGTGTTACACCAGAGGAGTTACAGGTGCTTTGATGGCGTTTAAAGTGGAGATAGTTGCGCTTTTTAAGGTACCAATGTCGTATCAAGTCGGAAACACTGCTGCAGGTAGGCCAGTAGTGGAGTGCCACGTATTCATTTAATTATATTTATATTTATGACGTATTGTGCCCTTAGAAATATCAAAGATATGTATTAGGTTGAATAGTTTTTAAGAACAATCTCCATGATGTATGCGGTAGACAACGTAGAGCGATGAAAAGTCTCTACGCAAAGCCAAAGTGTCTGCAAAATTACCATTCAGCCACGGTTCTACGTTGTATGCAATTAAATGATATTTCACGCCTAAATACCGATTGGCCCCCTATAGTGCCCAGATTCGGCCTCATGTGGAGTACTGTCCTCTTTTTTGGGCTGGTGCACC
The DNA here is from genome assembly GCA_013421005.1 of Heliconius erato x Heliconius himera. Taxonomy (NCBI): domain Eukaryota; kingdom Metazoa; phylum Arthropoda; class Insecta; order Lepidoptera; family Nymphalidae; genus Heliconius; species Heliconius erato x Heliconius himera. Next base: position 74,266 of record JAATLQ010032170.1, on the reverse strand, counting down.
CCACTATCAACTTGAACTATCTGATAATATGATCTATAACTATATTTGATCTTCAATGCAAATTAAAATTTGCTTCGGCTAATGCCTAAGACTAGCATGGATAGCCAACATCCCACCATTTTGTAATTAGTAGAAAGAAAAGTTGTAATTTTATTTTTTGTAAGTCGTAATTTCTTAATTATTATAATGTTATTATTGAGGCCGTCGTGACGCAGAGCATAAGGGAGTGACTATAACGCGACGGATGTTAGTTCGATCTTCTTGAGGGAATGAGTTATTATTTTTAATATTTTAATTTTTCACTCTAGCACAGGGAAAAAACCCGGAGTTGAGTTTTGCCACTATGCACCTAATACTCGAAAAATTCGGCAAAAATTGAGGACTGGAGTGTCTTAAAACTAAGTTGCCTATACCTACCCTGCTGTAACTGCTGCTGTAAGCGGGATACAGCGTGAAGCTGATTTATTTATTTTTTAAAATTTTCATGTAAAGTTATGTTTGTAAATATAACACCACAAATGCAAATTATAGCACTTAAGTTTAGTAAGACGACTCTACAGTTTTGTTAATGAGCGTCTCTAATGAAATGAGACAATACTAATAGGTCTGAGTGGTCCGAGTAAATATATTGTTTTACGAGCGGCGCCAGCGAATGTAGCACATTTCATTACAGCGAATGCAAACGGCACGAATGAGTATTATGTAAGATTTATTTAGAGAAATACAATGTTGCTAAAACTACCACTGTGGCGCAGTTGGGACGTGTTTAACTGAATTTTATTGTTGTGGGTTCATGTCCCATTTTGGAGAATTCATAAATCAAATTAGTTTCACGCTGTATCCCTCACACTGCAGGGTAGACAGAGGGAACCTAGTGTTAAGACACTCCGTTCCCCATTTTCCGTCAACTTCTGGAGGCATTGCGTGTTGAGTGGCGGAACTCAACGCCGCGCTTGGCTAGAGCGAAGAAATGAAAATATAAATGTAAATAAATATTCCTTTTACTCGAGTGGGGATCGAACCCACAACCAGTCGATTTTACAGTCACACTTTGTGCCCCTGCGCCACGACTGGCCTCTATAATTTATAACAATAAAACTTATAAAGTAAATATTTATTAAATACACACAGTAGAAGGTATGTGTACATTTTATATACCACGGAATATTATATGGCTGGATAATTGCTCCTAAAATTGACAAAATATCTTATCATTATGATCCTATTATTAGAATCATCAAATTATGGTATTTTTGATGAATAAAACTATATAAATTTAATTCGTTTTTGGAATATGTAAAAAAAGAAGATAGTTTAGATACATAGAGTTAACTCTGTCTAAGAAAATCTGGTAATCGATAATATTTTCGAAATTTCTTCTTCCATCACTCCGTCCAAATTTGTGACACGCGTGTTCATTTGTCTCGCCAGAGCTGTAAAGTTAATATACTTATTTGCCACGATTGTAAATGTCAACCAGCTACTATGATAAATAAATTTAAAGTTGCCAACATAGGTTGAAATTGATTTATTATATTCATAATGTTATGTGCAAATATTGTAAGAAATCAGCACTCTTTAGAGTGCTTTAGAAGGCTCACGTGACCGGTACCACTTGCGTTTGGTTGGCTTTGTTTCCCAATTATTTAGTACTTTTTAACATTTTTAAAGTGTTATTCCACACTTAGGAAAGAAAAATACTTATTTAGAAAACGTGATCGGTTTCGAGGAGGCGCGGGTTCAAGTTCGGCTACGTTCAAATTTTTATACGTTTTCTAAATAAGTATTTTTCTTCCTAAGTGTGGATTAACAATTTAAAAATGTTAAAAATATTTAATAAATAGTATTCTCTCTTGCCAGACGATAATTCTTAGTAATTATCTTTGGGTAGCGGAAATTTGTAAAAATATCCCTACAGAGATAACAACATAAATAAGTTGTAACAAGCGTATAAAAATTTCGACGTAGCTTGTTGAAAAAGTATGGCTTAGTAGTCAGAGCGCCTGGTCGGTTTCCAGGAGGCGCGGGTTCGAGTCCCGCTACGTTCAAAGTTTTATACGTTTTCTAAATAAGTAAAATAAAACAAATATAAAATGTTAAGGAAAATTTGCCAAAATACAAAAGTGCACTGAAATCTGTTAAGCCGTTTCAAAACTAACAAACGCACAGACAAACTGACCAAGTTCTATTACATTGATAAATGCTCGTAATATTTTTTCTCATGTATCTTCCATCCATCTTTTAATCAAAGTAGACCTTCCTCATCCTTTTGCGATTGGCACTCCGTTCCCTCTGACTTCCCCGCTAGGGATACAACATGAAATAAGTAAGTATATCTTCCATATACAGACACCGATGAGTTATGATTTTATTATAGGCAAAGGCCCGGCGTTGAATTCCGCCACTCATCACGCAATGTCTCGAAAACTTCGGCGGAAAGTGGGGAATGGAGTGTCTTAACACTAGGTTCCCTCTGCATGCCCTGCTGTATGCGGGACAGCGTGAAGATGATTAATTTATTGATTATATAATTTTTTTTTATTAGACAAAATTGCTACAAAAATTATTAAATTGACTAAATCTAAAGTTTTTAATGTATAAAACTTTAAAATAATAATGTTATTAGATAAAAATATAAAAAATATATTACTTTTATCTTTCTTTTTCTTCATACACTCTTTTCTGCGAACCTAATAATGATTCTGAGGCCAGTTGTAACGCAGGGACCACAAGAGAAAACCAGTCGAGAAAATAAAATATATATTTACCTCGCTTTGGTATCGAGATAATACGTGGCATTGATTTCCGCCACTCAACACGCTATGCGTCCTGAATTCGGAGAGTGAACGGAAGTGTCTCAATGGGAACGGAGTGTCTTAACACTAGGGTCCCAGATTCCCAAAAAAGAAAATGATTCGATGACGTGCTTGTTAATAAACCTTTTTATTTAATACTGTAAGGTAGGTTCATTTTTAAAATATATACTTACTAGCAATGTGTAAAAAATAAATAACCAAATAAAGTATTGTACACACGACATATTCATTTATTTAACACAACACGAAATTACAACAAACACCACAAAAATATTGCATTATAAGCAAACTTATTTAAGTTTGCATAAGTTAAGTTATTAGTTAAGTTATATTTCTTTTATTTTTCAGCCAATGTAAATTAATAAATTATAATTTTAAATTTGAGTTTGTAATAAAACAATTATATATGTGACACACACTACTAAAAACCCTTTAATGAGATCGATGCCCATTGTGAACACTCGCAGAGGTGAGATAATTGGTGGCCGGCATTCTAAGTAGTCCAAAGTATCGTATATCACAAGCCGCAAGTGATGATCTGTAACTAATTTAAAACATGTTTAAATATAAAAACTTTTTATATTATGTTTATTATAGTAGAAACTTGTATCTATGTACAACTAAGAATTTTAAATTTTATTCAAAATGAAATTAACAGTTCTTTTGATAAAATTAAAATAACATGCAACGTTATAAATTGTGAAACTGGAAAAGCTAAGGATCATAACTTTGAATTTAAATTAAAAATTGACAAAGGTCTATTCAGCTCTGATCAAGAAGGTGCCTTTAGAAGGTGTATTTAAAAATTCTTTGCTGATATTCGAGTTCCCACAACCGATACACTTATATCCTCCACAACCGTCGCTGAATCATTACTTAAGGAGTGCGTACACAAATGTAATTTAGATTTTAAATTTGAATCAGTCAATTAAAGAGACATCGTTAAAATATTTAACTCCCTAGATATCAAGAAACGTCAGATCTATGGGGTATTTCTGTCAAATTGATTAGTTATATAATGGATGCTGTTGCTCCTCAACTCGCACCTATATTTAATAATTGTATAGACTATGGCGCGTTTCCTGACCTAATGAAATTTGATAATTTCATACCTATATTTAAATCGAGTAGTACATCTGATCCCAAAAATGCCTATCACTCACATTATGCTCAACTCTAATGTAATACTACCGGATAAGGCTCAGATTGAAAGCTCCTCCTCCGCAGATTGCTATGGAACTATTGGTAGGCGAGTCCGACTCGCACTTGACTGGTCTTATTAGAATTTAAAATATTTCAAGGATGGCAGCATGATCCTATTATTTCAAATTTTAATCCACGGGGCGTGGGTTGCTAAGTAGTTATTTCTGTTATATTTTTTTATAATACAAGAGTTATTATTTATATTAGCTTAGCCTTATTTTATTAGCTTAGGTATGCAGAGAAAACGGAGTGCCAAACGCTACGGTGATACATTCATGATCTTCCTCCAGTATCATCAATACTGTGTTCTCGAATATCAGTCTTTCTCATGCTCTTTTACCACTTACTCATGCTTTATAAATCTTTGTTGCTATTTTTTCGTCACTAATTATCTCAACATGTCCAAAAAATCACTTGAGCACTTTCTTCTTCATTCTCACTGATACATCCTTACTAGTACGTACAATTCTGTGTTTCTTTTTATTGCAGATTCAGTTAGCAAAACTGGCTCCACATAATCTACGAAGACATCTAATCTTCACACACTTTCATCCTTCTTTTGTAATACCTACGTTTAACTGCGCCAGTACCGGCATGCACTGAATTATGTACGGCCAAATGGAATATGCTGACATTTCGCCGTCTCATCAATGCAACCAAGGAACTGTAATTTTTTTTAGCAGAAACAATACGAAACAAAACTTTTAAATACCAAAACCTTTGTCTTACTCGCATTCAGGCTTAGAACATTATTTTCATACCCTACATTCAGTGTCTTGACCAATGCACGCAATTCGCATTCTGATGCAGAGAGCACTGCATTGTCTGCGTACAATAACCAATTTACCTAAACTGATTCACCTACTGTCACTCCCATGTCACTTTGTTTCAGTCTTGCATTCCTCAGCTTGATAATATAAAACATGGCATCCAACGTAATCTCATCTTTGATCGTAAACAACGTGTGAAAATGTAATAGTCAAACAAAAGGCCAATTAAAAGTTGTAAACAATATTATACTCATAAAAATCTACTTATTCATTTTCTTCTAAATCAAGATACTGAAACCATTACCGTTTTTACACAGGAGAAGTTGCTTTCCTAAAACAATTCTGATATTTTCAAATTCAATTAATACCATTTCAGCTAATGCACTGCATATAATTATATATGAGCTTGCTAGTACAGCTTCGAAAATAGGTACCAGAAAAGAAAATGGAGTACTCTAAAAAAATATATATTACAATTAGAAAAAATATTTTTAAGATGAACAAAAATGTAGTTTAATTTAATATTAAAAACATACCTTACTAAAATAATGCACCTCCAAGAAATAAAAAGAAACAAAAATAATGTCCTTTAAGCAATGTGTTACAATTCCATAGAACATCTAAAAGAGAAAATTTATTATGTGTGTATTTTCGTTAACTATTCTTGTTTTTGTAAACAGTTGTATTGGTGTTATTTTTCTGATAAAGTCTCACTAGAATTTCTATTACAGTAAAAATAAGATTATAAACAATCGTCAAATGTTACCTTATGTTGTGTGTATAACTTCTAACAAATTTTACCTAATAAGGTCAGATCTCTACTACTTTTATTTGTTAATAGTCTGCCCGTGTTTACATTTATAGTTACAAATTTCCTTAATATACTTACGAATATTTTGAGCATTTTGCTGTTATCTTGCAAATTATCCAGTAAATGTTTGTAAATAAATAAATGTTTTGTTATAATTTCAGCTTTCACATCGTTTGTCCAATAGCTTGCATTAAGTTTTGTTTCTAAAGAAATTCTTATATTTTTCATTGTGGAACAAAATAGATCAAATGTTGCTATCGAAGGGGCGCTATATAAATAGGCAGATATCATCAAGTGGGTGAAGCAGATTAATGTGACTGTCACGAGAGTGTTGGCTGCTGACCACAATCGAAACGCTGTGTAAATGATTTTTAGCATAATTTGTAAATATAATATATAAAGCGACGGTGCTTCCAACTGTCTTTGTGACATCGACAACAACCTATGTATCGTCTTAATTCCGGTGCAAAAATTTAGAAAAGAAGACTCTTCTATAAACAAAGATGACAATAACAAGGCAAGCAATTCTAGTAATGAAAATATCAGGACAATATTTTTAGATAACATATTGGTAAATATTATAACTCCAAATATGAAACATCCATTTGCAACAATAAGCGTTAAACAATACATCTTAACAAAGTATATGAATGATTTACGTTTATTTATTTTATGATAAAAACCAAAAAGTGTTCTTAATATCATGACATATTTTATAGAGATAATTTTTTTAAGTAAAATTTGGAACTTATCGTAAATAAATGTTTTCATTTTAATGGCACTACTGCCTCTACCACAATGCTGTCAACTACTAAGTTGTAGACGGACCGATGTGTCCATACTTCTATTTAATAATCAAAATGAATAAATACAATGAATACAATATTAATAATGTCGTATTTAATATAACTGAAAGCAGAGATAACAGATAATTAACCTTTTTTGTATTCATTTTAATATTTTTTACTATATAATACAAACCTTTAGAAAAATAATTTTAAATTATCTGTATATGAAACATTTACTATAAAATTATATGGCGATAAAAAGTGATATATATTTAATATCATAATAAAGTAAAAACTGAACATTTGTACATGGGCAAATCAAATCATAAAAGTGGCCCTCAGCTAAAGTTATTAAACGTGACATCTGTTCGTCTGTTTGTACACGCCCGCTTCTAAGCTACTGGACGGGTTTGAATTAATGGTCTATCTATGGACTTCAAAATTATAAAAAAATATATATATTATTCTTGTTTCACAAAATCAAAGTACGTGTTACTTATTTTTTTACTTTTTAGTTCGTTGTTAGAAGTCGGCTTTTTTTTGTTAAAAATTAATATATTTAGTGATTATCCAATTGTAATAAAACAGACACTTAATATCTAGGGAAGCTTAGCAACATCCAATAGTGAAAACTGCACTTAAGCCCACAACCAGTAAAAAATATATTATATATATTATTATTGTTGGTTATTTTCTGATATATCTTCTATATACATATACCGATTGGTTACGATTTTATTATAAGTATAGATATTATATATCATAAGCCACTGACTGACGTAACTGACGTAACTTTTCACATGCAGATTGAAATTTTCCGTTAGTAAATGCTTTCATACACGCCATGCCTCCCGAATTAAGCGGAAAGTGAGGAACGAAAGTATCTTAATTGGGACGGAATGTCTTAACACTAGGTTTCTAAGTAGAGGACCTAAGAAAGAGAACCTAAGGACACTATAACTAAGCGTCTTCCCCTTAAATAGAATCAATAAGAGAAGTGCCATTAAACACATTCTTAGTGTAGTATTGTATCATTATTAAACTAGGTTAAATTTAAATTACTTATTAACCAAATTAATGGCTAGTTCGAAATAAAAATATTAATATTTTATATACGCAAATTTAAACAAACAAAAATTATGTCTTTACTGCAAACCAAAACCAGAATTTTCGTCTAAGCTATGAAGTAACAAGTTTCTATATATTAAACAATCATTATAAATAATCAGCTTCACGCTCTGTCCCGCACACAGAAGGGTAGGCAGAGGGAACCTAGTGTTAAGACACTCCGTTTCCCACTTTCTGCCGAATCCTCGAGGCATTGATAGCAATTAATAAAATATAAATAACAACGTGTTCAATAAAAATAACACAACAAGAGATGATAATGACATTTTCAGCCTTTATAAGCTTTTTAAGCTTCAATATACTTACAAATTGTGTATGGTTCCATCGATCATAATATTATCTACTAAACCATCTTATTTCTACTGCTTACATTATTGGGCCATATAATAATGGGATTCCATTTTAAAACATTTCAAACATCAATGGCAATTCTTTATTCATATAAAAATTTAACCTTAATTTATTGTTTGTAACATTATTATTATATATGTAACACAGATTTCTATGAAACCAGTGATGAGAGCGACACCGATTGGGAACACTCGTAGCGATGAAAATATAGGTGGCCTGCACTCTATGTAGTCTAAGGTATCGTATATCATTAGCCGTAATTGAAAATCTGTAATGATGGTAAGAAAAAAATATAAGCTAAATGATTAACTTATATCCGTCCACAGCTAATTTTTTGTGAAATATACAACGAAATATTTATTTTTTTTCACATTCCCGGAGGAATTTTGAAAAGTCCAGTCTCAGTGCTCCCTTATACACCTCAAGAAACCTATATGCGTTCTACGTCGCAGGTTGTGGGGTGTATCAGTAAATGAAGGAGAGTATATAGGTGAATGAATTAAGCTTTTTTTTTATTTGATAAACGAGACGAGGCAGGAGAGTACAATTCCCACTAGGAAATCACTATAATTAGATTATTTTCATTTCTCCGCTGTAGTGGACAAGTTGAAACGTTGACTTCCGCCATTCAATAAGCAATTTCTCGAAAATTAAATGAAAAGTGAAGAAAGGAGTGTAATGATTTTATATTTATAAGTTTTAATATTCGCAATAATTTATTATAAAAATGTAAATCAACCTCTTTGTTTAATGTAAAGATGTTTTTGAAAATAAGTCATATAAGTTTATAGAACTATCATCAGAGGACACTACTAAAATGATGCTTTATGTGGTCGGAAAATTTGAGATATACTTTTAGACTTGAAACGAAAGAAGAATGAGGTCCTATATAGAATAACATATTGTGTTTTACACTTTGCGCTTATTCGTAAAATTACGGCAGTTGGTCATGAGAAAGAAAAACAATATATTTATATAAAGACTGCAATTTTCTCACCTTTTCCACAAAAGAAAAGTTGCTTTCCTAATATTACTTTGATGTTATCATATTCAATTAAAGCCATTTCAGCCAATGCGGAGCAAATAAACAAGGACAAGCTTCCTAAAATGGCGTCTAAGAAAATAGTAAATATACTAAACAAGGTGTTCTGTAAAAGCTAAAAACAAAATTCAATATGATGTAAGTTTAAAATGTAATGCGAAATTTATTTCAATTTTTTTATTTTTACAATTTTTCGCACTAATGTAAAGACGCTATTTTAACAAATTTTCGCATAACATTTTCATTATATTATAACATTTATTCTAAAATAAAAAAATGTAAAAATATTTTTTTTCCATAAAGTCACAAGTATTAGGTCACTGGTCTACACCAGTGACCTAATACGCGGCGAATTCCATATTAAAAATGTCATATATTTTGTTTGCATAAACTTAAATAATATTTATTTTTGTGCCCAAAGGGTCTTAAATCCTGAATATTTCATATTAATATCAGCTTGATAATTAAAACAGCCATCGTCGTGGCGCAATAAATCAGCGTCTGACTGTAAGCGCGATAGTCGTGGTTTCGATCTCTACACGGAGGAATTAATTATGTACATTTCCTTGGTCTGATATGAAACGTTTTGAAATTAGGGAACGGAGCGTTAACCGTACATTCTTCCTACAATCTCAACAATACCCGAGATAAAGTATCAAGCTGAAAAAAAATAAAACAGCATTCATTTGACAGTTGGTAATTTTACAATATATTTTACAGGGTGGAAGTGTCAGCACCACATTAAATGAAACCACAGTTTTAACTACTCTATAAAAGCCTAATATAATTCAGAAAAATATAAATTCCCAAAAATGAAAAAGTTTTTTTTTCAAACAAAATAAATAATAAAATTGTCATTTTAAAACAAAACGGCAATTGTAAGGATGACGCACGCACACATAAACCTATCAAAAGAACACCGCCGCACATGCCTCATTTCGAAATCGAGTCGTATGTATTGGCGATAAAGTTCAAAGTTGTTTAACCTTTAGTAGTATTTTTGTAGTAGTAAGTGTTTATGTTATTGGGATCTATACGTAATCGCGTCACACGAAATACAGGTATGGATAAAAATCGTGAAATGAAAAAAAAAACCTACGTCCAAACTGTTGAGGCATCTTGATTAATTTCTTTAGGTATAGGTTTGAAATATTTTACCCTATATGCTGTTTCCGTAAATGGAGCGCTGCCTCTTCCATCCTGTATATAAAACTAAAAGCAGTGCAAAATGCTAATATTTTTGAAATAATGCATAAAAATACTTTAAATCGATAAAATAATCATAACGCACGCTACCATACGTTTGACAGTATATACTTTTCTATAAAGTTTACATTTTTTTTTCTCTAGTAACAATTTGACGCCTAGAAACTTACCAATCCGCTAGGATTCAAGAGTCCACGGGAGATAAAAGCAATATTTTGTAAACAATTGGCCGCAATTTCATAAAACATCTGTAATAAATAAAATTTTCTCCTATGTCTTATATTGCATATCGCATAAAGATAAATAGAAATATTTTTTTATTATTAAGATTCTGCTTCTTTATTTTTCCAGAATATACAATAGTAGAGTTCCGAATAATGCTCTTTGATAGTATCGTCTTAAATTAATTTACTCACTTTTACCACACTCACTTTTCCGTACACCAAGTAATTTCAGCTATTTTGTCTATTAATAGTTGACAAAGTAACAAAAGATATATTTTTGGCAAAAAAATCATAAAAATTAGACATTCATATTCATACTCACAAATATTTTGAGAATCTTGCTGTTGTCACGCATATTATCTAATAAATGTTTATAAATAAATAAATGTTTTGTTAATATTTGAATTTTTACATCGTTCCCCAAATCTGTGGCATCAAGCATTGCTTCTAAAGATTTTCTTATATACCTCATTGTAGAACGAAATAAGTCAAACGTTGCTATTGAAGGCACGTTCCGTAAATAACTTGATATAATTATAGAACAGCCGCAAACACACAGTACTTTCATAAAAAAACTCTTTTCTAAGTACATATAAATAGCGGTGTGAATAATTTTTAATATAATTTGTGCATACAACACACAAAGCGACGGAGCGTCTAAAGAATTTCGTGATATCGATAATAATTTATATATAGTCTTAATTCCTGTACAAAAATTGTCAAAGTAGAATTCCTCAGTATATAAAGCAGATAGTGAATAGACCGATATTTCTATTACCGCAAACATAAAATTAATAATTTTGGAAAATGAATTTAAACATATAGCAACTGTCACCACGATACATACGTTTACGACACCATATAATAGACAATATAACTTAAGTAAGTACTTAAAAGATTTTCGTTTGCTTATTTTATAGTAAAAACCAAAAAATATTCTTAATAATATTATATTTTTTACTGAGCGCAACTTCTCATATGTAGTTTGGAATATCCAATTAATTGATGTTTTCATTTTAATGGAACGACTCGCCACAATATTGTCGCTTGAGCTACGAAGTGACAACTGTACGACTATGAAAAATTAGTTTCAGCACTCGACTCAATCAATATGTACATTCATAATTAAGTATTAAAATACTCATGCAATAAAGTAATATAATTACTTATTTAGAAAACGTAGGAAGATTTTTACAAATTTCCGCTACCCAAAGATTCCCACACTTAGGAAAGAAAAATACTTATTTAGAAAACGTATAGAACGTATTTGAACGTAACGGAACTCGAACCCGCGCCTCCTGGAAACCGACCAGGCGCTCTGACCATTAAGCCACACGTTCTCGTCAAGCTAAGTCGAAATTTTTGTACGCTTTATGTTGTTAGCAGCATGTTAAAAATAAGTAATATATGTACTTAAATATGAACTAGAAGTAATAAGCAGTTAGGTTGGTTGTTTTTTTTTAAATATAATATTATCTATCTACACTATTTTTGAATTTTGTATAGCTGATTCTGTACAGCGACAAATGAAATTGAAATTAATTCGAAATTTATAATAAGAAATTAAATAGGTCAACAGGAAGTACAAGTTATAAAAGGTGACAAACTTAAGTTATATGCACTAGTTTTGTATGAAGTGAATTACAAATATAAGTTTGTAATGTTTTCTTTAAGAAATACCTATAAAATTTCACTTTTTGTTTATTTGTGTTGTAAGTTCTCGCTTTGTGCCAGATTTCAGAAAATTAAATCTACCGGATGTACCCTATATGGCCTAAGTCCCAATGCTTAAATTTGCAGGTATCTGTTTTTTTAATGAAACTTATATTTAAAAATAATACATGATAGTAGAATAGATTACACTAGGGTTGCCTAAAAAAATCCTGCCGCACTCACTTTTAATAACATTTTTGCGTAATTCGTTTTTTGTAGAAAATTGCAGTCATATGTTTTTTATATGAATCCCACATCATCTGAAAGAAAATCGCATAAGGAATTGGAAAAACAATGGTTGCCAGCTCTCAGTCTGCCGCAACCCCAGGGTTACCTGGTTTAAACAGGTCACTTAATATTAATAATTTGTTTTTTTTAATGAATGGGATCTAGAAAGATGGCCCTGGGATCTCGACCAAACAGATTTGATTGCACGGCGTAACAATATTCATACATAATGTAACTAAATCGATACATAAATGGTCGTATCTTTTGATTGCATTTATTTAGGAGCTTGATTTTTTCTATGCTTTAGGCGACTATAGATTTAAATATTTGACATTAATTTGAGATTGATATATCGATATATTATCTTGACAGGCGAACAGACAGATAACAAAGTCATCGTATTCCATTTTTACCTTTTGATGTAAAAATGTAACCGGGAACCCTAAAATTAAAGAAGAACTTTCGAAGAACAACTACTATTTTAGTTAGTGATGACTTCGATTCTGATTCCGTTTCTCACTTCGGTTCCGACTCCTATAATCCAATTTCGGCTTTGATTACATTAAACTACCTAAATTTCTTATTTAAAAGTAACTACAACACGTTGTTATATTTTGAGCTATTTTTTCGCTGAATTTGTAGAATTTGTAAAATTAGGAATATCCAAGTGCGGATTCTTATGAGTGTCAGTTGATATAGAAATTAAATATTGATAAATATAGTGTATTTTGTAATTACAAACACACCATTGGATGTTGTAGACCATTATAAAGCAATATACGCAAAAGTAATTTATTATTAAAACCTATTGCAACAGATGGACGCAAAACTAATGCAAACTAGGGAGGCGCCGAAACGAAACTGGTATATATATATATACATAAAGGACATGCATACGAAGTTATGGGCGGGCGGCCACTAGTTTTACAAAAAATAAGAATGTTACCGTTTATTTCCTACAGCTGGATAGATACGTTTATTCACAGTACAGTATTTTTATATGACATAAATGTTTTTTGTATACAAAAAGAATAAAACAAACACAAAATTTTAAGATCATTTATTTACGATATACTATGAATTTCATTGAGTCCTGGGGCACGCTGGACTCTATGTGATAATACACAAAATTATTATTAATATTCAGAAAACAAGATTAAATATTGAACAGCAAGTGACATTTGACATTTTTTTTACATAGATTGAAGTAAAACAATGATATATGTATATGATACTTTTAAAAATCCCTTAATTAAATTAATATCGATGGGGAAAACATGTATGACCGAAAAAAATGGCGGTCTTACTTCCAAATAGTCCAGAGCATCATTTATTGAAACACGCAACTCTTCATCTGTTAAAAATATATATATATATATATATATATATATATATATATATATATATATATATATATATATATATATATCATAAAAATATACAGTTATTTAAAATAAATATTTAAACTTTTAAATTTATAAAACAATAAGATTTCAATTATTTTAATAAATATTAAATACATTTTTCGAGTCGGATACTAACAGAAACTTGGAAATTGAAAAAAATTAAACAATTTATTTATATATTATTATTTCTATCCATAATAAAACGTTGGTTTTTTATCTTCTTAATTCTTTTTTTTTTCTTGCTTCCAATCAAGCAGTAATATTAATTACGTGAAACTGTGGCGTGTTTACATTTTTTAAAATAAAGCAGGAGATGCAATCATGATTTGTCTTTCTAGATACGTTGATATATTTATTACATATGGTTAAAGTAGTAGAGTCGCTCTTTTAAGTTGTGGGTAACTATTTTAAAAACAAATGCTTCCGTCCTTGCGGAGAGGCACAAGCGTGTGAATATAAACGAAATGGTTGGGCGTTCGAATCCTACTCCTGAATGGAATTAATGTCAATCTAGACTTAACTTTAGAGTAAGTTTACTCTAAAGTTAAGTCTAGATTAACATTCTGCCTGCTGCTAAAATATTGAATAAATATATATTTATATCTTACTATCATCATACAGAAGAAGTTGTTGTCCTAAAATTTCCTTTACTCTTCCATATTCCTCCTTAATCATTTCCGCGTATATGCTACACGTAAACACATAAACACTACCTAATATACAATCAGGTACAAGTATCCAAAAAGATTCATCTTCTCCCTGAAAAATAATAATGTAACTATTTCAAAATTTTTAAAATTCTATACTAAGGGCAGAAAAATATTTATTTAGCTTCACGCTGTATCCTGCTCATAGCAAGTTAGTCAGAGGGAACCTGGCAACCTGGGAGCCTAGTGTAAAGACACTTCCGTTTCCCATTTACCGCCGAATTCTGGAGGCATTGGGTGTTGAGTGGCGGAACTTAAGGCCACGCTTTTGCCTTATTACCAGAGTGAGAAAATTAAGATATCAAATATTTAATTTCCTCGAATGGGGATCGAACCAACAATCTGTCGCGTTTATAGCCGTGTGTATGTCCGAGGTAGCTTTGACCACAGATAGTTCACCTATGTTAAAGTAGAAACGCCCCTGTTTAAAAATGTTACGTTCTACTTGCAAGGTTTGATTGTTTATAGACTATTTCAAGGCCCCTTATAAGCGTCCACACCAATTCGATGGCTCCTCCCAGGTGGAGGAATTGTGAGTAGTGGAACTAAATTATAAATGTTCTCTATTGTTTCTCAAACAAACACACAAAGTGGGGCGTTGAGTTCCGCGACTCAACACGCAGTGCCTCCAGAACTCAGTGGAAAGTGGGGAACGGAGTGTGTTCACACTAGGTTCCCTCTGCCTACCCTGCTGTGTGCGGGATACAGTCCGAAGCTGATTTTTTTGATTGAATTGTTTCTCATATAGGAATATTTTTAACAGACTGAGATCGGACCGGGATAGAACCGTAACTCGCTATAGAGCCATTCTCCTTTAACATAGTATTAATGTAAAGGGCAATTATAATAATTATATCATATAGAACTTACTAAATCTTTCATTTTAATCAAAGAGCTGGAGGTACATACTATCAATTTATAACAATGAAATATAATTCCGTAGAACATCTGAAAAAAAAATCATCGTACACCTTAAAAACTAATAAATAATTTATGGTTTCGAAAGGATTTAAAAACATAACTAAAAGGAAATAAATTTGAACTATGCAAGTACTTACAAACATTATTGGTATCCTACTATTATTTTTAATGTTATCCATATGAAATTTGTAAACATGTATAATTTTTTTAATAATTCTCATTTTCATATCTGCATCAACATCTGTTGCGTTAAGTTTAATTTGCAATGATTTTCTAATAAGTTTCATTCTTGACCAAAAAATATTGTACATAATTGTCAAAGTGAAGTTAGAGAAATAATTAGAAATTATAATCAAGTTTAAGCAGAAAATCGGAATTTTGTCAGAAATCGTTAATTTTAGAAAAAAAATTGCACCGTGAAAGATTTTAAATATGATAACTGAATATAAAACATAAATGGATGATGCTTTCATTGGTTTCTGGACGGACATTAGTCTATCAATTGTTTGGACGCCTGCGCAGAAGTCCATAAAAAACTTTTCCTTAGTCCAGATAGCAACCAGTGCATTACACAAACATTCAAATACAGTCATTGCGAAATTTATATACGTCAATATCTCTGTCGTAGCATGTCTATAATAGGTAATCATTGATAAACATATAACAGCATTGCAACTGCTATAAAATAAACAGTATATCTTGGCTAAAAGGCACAAGATTCTCTTAGATTTATTTGTCTCATAATATATTCCAAGCATTAATCTTATTTTCAATACATTATACACGCAACACATTTCGTTATGACTTAATTTTAAGAAATTCTTAATTTTACACATCATTTTAATAAAGGAGTATCAGATCGACATAAAGACTGAACAAGTAGAGCTTAGGAACACCTATACGGTACATTTTAATATCGTAATGTACCGCATAACGTTATAGATACATGATCAATGCTTATGATTATAATCAATAAGTTATTGACAGACTTTATTTTACTTTGTTACTAATTTAATTGGTTATTTGTTAATAAAAAAAATATATTACAATGACTTTCTGAAATATTATTTCACTTGATAACTTTTTTAACGGAATAAACGAGTTAAACCTAGTTAGTTTCCCGGGTTTTTTCGAAATTTTTTGTAACGTATGTTTGCATAGACAAGTTATATCATCATCGTTACCCAAGACTAGCTTTTAATATATGTTTTTTTTATTTCACTTGATCCGTAATACAAACAATTTGTATTCACTTCATACATGTCCTTCGGGGCGTCATCATTTCCATTTCTTCGAGGTAAAGCGCGGCGTTGAGTTCCACCAGTTAACAAGCAAAGTCCCCAAAAAATTGAGCGGCAAGCGAGGAACGGAGTGTCTTATCACTAGGTTCCCACTGCCTACCCTGCATTTTAGGAAATACAGGGTGAAGCTGATAAAAAAAACTAATGAAAACAAATAATGATGTTACTGTATTTTTACGGGCAGCAAGGCTGTATTACCTTGATTATTATTGATTAGATACACCTATTGACATTACATAATTTTTTTGTCACATGTTTTCTGTATGAAAATAAAACAAAAAAATATACTTTTGAATATCATTTATTTACGTTGCGAATTTCATTGAGAACTCTGGTGCACAATTGAACTCTAATAAAATATTGAACAATGACTGACATTGTTCTTTTTTTAAATAGATTGAAGTAAAATAATGATATATGTATATGATACCTCTAAAATTCCCTTAATTAAATTAATATCGATGGGAAAAACACGTATGGCCGAAAAACTTGGCGGTCTTACTTCCAAATAGTCCAGAGCATCATTTATTGAAACACGTAAAATTTTATCTATAAAAAAAATACCTATATTTTTTAAAGTTATACGTAAGTATACTTATAATAAATATTTATTTTAATATTAGAAACACGTTTCTTCTATAAAAATACATTTATATTTTTTAATTAATAAACTAAACTTCTAAAGCTTAAAAACAAATTTCTTTCTAAAGTATAAAAAAAATGGTAGGCTGAGCGAACCTTGAAAGGTTTCAACCTAGTGTTAGACACTCCGTTGCCATTATTACCTCATATCTCCAGAACCGCTGAAGAGATTTACATAATTAAGCAGCTTAAGTGTTCTTAAATGGGTGAGATTAAATAAAAATAATCATGGCTACTAATAATCATGTTCATGATTACGATAATTAATTCTAACAAAAAAGTGAAAAATAAAAAAATATTTGAAAAACCAAAAACCCCGACTGCATAAAACTAAAAAGAAAATAAACAAGCCCAATAGTTTATTAGGATTAATAGCCGGGACATATTAGTAATTGTTCAATCAATAAAATTTTTACCAGGAACCCCGCACAATCTGAAGAGGTCCTGACTATTAATCCTAATAAATATTATATTGGGTTTGTTTATTTTCTTTTTAGTTTTATGCAGTCGGCTTTTTTGGTTTTACAAATATTTTTTTTTGCTCAAAATTTTGTGTTTATGTGAATCAAGTAATATTAAGTGGCAGTAAATTAAAAAAATAATTTAATACATTATTTAATTTGTCACCAATTTTTTTTAATTGAACAGCATCTTTCCTATTCCCATGCAAGCAAGTGTGCATAAAGCAGTTTTTTTTAATGTTAAAAATACAGGGACAGACGACTGTGGACAATAGTATATTGAATTCTATATCATATTCATGAAGGTATTAGATAAGGCATAAAATATTTATGGATGTCAAAATATTCAAAGCCTAAAGTACTTTTTAGTTAGTAACAACTGTGATTTAGATTTATCGATTTCATCGATAATGAAATTATTCTTGTAATTATATTCAAATTTTAAGTGAAAAGAAACGAATATAATAATCAAAAATAAATATTGTTCTCATATTTAAAGCAATGATCTTGACGTTGTAAGAATCTAATCTAAAAATGTTTATATTCACACCTCCTTTTACGGTATCATAAATACCGTAGATTACTTCCATAATTTTCATAATAATGTTTAAATATTTGATAAGAAAAACAACCAAAAACCAACAGTTCTCATATTTGGGTCACATTTTAATACTATAAAAATAAAGTACTATAATAAATTATAGATGCAGCAACAATATTTTACATTAAAATGTAATATTTTGTCATGGGTCAAATTATATCCACCATTTTTTCTATGAATTGACTTGTTCATAAGACTGAACTATTATAACTTCGTTGTAACTTTTGTTGTATTTGGGGTTCCTTTTAAAGAAAAAAGGAACCCTTATAAGATCACTTTGTTGTCGGTCCGTCAGTCTATTTGTTTGTCTTAGTGTCTGTCAGTCCATTTATTTATCGAGTTGAAATTTAAACTACAACAAAATATACTCAGATCTATAGCCCCATGATTTCCTGAAAAAAAAAACGTAAATGTACAAAACGTTTGCTTAAAAAAACGATATGGCCATTTATATCGCAAAACTTGCTTATTTCGATACTATAAAAGGAATGAAAATTAATAGGGTGTTTCCGGTTGGCCTAGAATTACGAAATTTGGCAGCTATCGTCTACGGGTTACGGGTAGGACTAGTGCAGGAAAAAAAAATGGTTGAATCTTAAAAATAATAGCCTTAAAAGGGGGGCAAAATTTGGTACTGAAGCTGTTCGTTCAAATGAGGTATCAGATGAAAGGGATCTGGCTAAGGTAAGCCTAAATTTCAGAAAAAGCTCGAAATATATGAATTATATGTATTTTTTTTGCTTGTTATCATCTAAGCTTTGTAATCCAAACAGGTCACTATGACACTCGCGTAAATCTAGATTTAGCATCGTCGGCTTCCGTACTATTCGCATCGCTTATATTTTTTAAACGTTATTTAACGATATGCTATTTTTAAATAACTTTATTCTTTACACTATATGCTCTTTACAAGTTAAATTAAATTTATCTTACTATCATCATATACAAGAAGCTGTTGTCCTAAAATTTGTTTTACTTTCTCATATTCTTCCTTAGCCATTTCCGCGTATACGCTGGAGGTAAACACATAAACACTGCCTAATATACAATCAGGTACAAGTATCCAAAATGATTCATCTTTTCCCTGAAAAATAATTATATAACTATTTCAACATTTTTTTAAATTCTACACAGGACAGAAATATATTTCTTTAGCTTCACGGCGTATCCTGCTCATAGCAAGTTAGGCAGAGGGAACCTGGCAACCCGGAAGTCTAGTGTAAAGACACTTCTGTTCCCCATTTACCGCCGAATTCTAGAGGTATTGGGTGTTGAGTGGCGGAACTTAGGAGCGCTTTTGAATTGTTACCAAAGTAAGAAAATTAAAGTATTAAATATTTAATTTCCTCGAATGGAAATCGAAACAATAACCTGTCGCGTTTATAGCCCCACATTTGGGCCCGCGCGCCACACTCATAGGTTCGTCCGTGTGGTGAAAAAACTAACAGTTGTGTAAAATATAAGAAACATTTTAAGTGTCCGAAGTAGCTTTGACCACAGATCGCGATTTTTTGGTATTAGTGCATATCTACCTATATAGCTGAAAATTTAAGAATTATTAGTCTAATATGTAGTTAAGACGATATGCGTACTTATTAACTTGAAAGTGAAGCCCTTTCAGAGGTAGCCTCAACTTAGGTATACTTTCACCTGGGGTGCTATGTCGGTTACCTCCTCGTGGAGCATCCTGGGCAACGAGACGGAAAGCAGCATGCTGCTGCTCGTCGCGGCTAATAAACCGACACGCGGGAATGCGCTCCGGCGCTTTTTATTTTAAGAGTTGTCCCGTGAGCGCATTGTAGGGAGGGACCCTTTGATGGCTCTGCGCTCATACGCTAGGTCATCGTGGAGGTAGGGCGGGTTCGGCGTGTGTCTGTGGTCATGTCTTGCCTTCACCGGCCGGACCGCGAGGAAGAAAACCTCTATAAAAAATTACCCCAATCCAAGAGGCGACGCAGCGCGAGGTATGCATAACATAACATGTAATAAAAGCTTGTAATACCAATACAATATGGACTAAATCATACAAAACTACCACAATTTTTTTCCGATTGGGACTAGGACCCTGAGATTAGCACGTTCAAATTATTTTACAACAACAAGTATTTAGTTATATTAATTTAGAATTAAGCACTATTGGCTTTACTTTCTTCACCAACACAGCATCGTCACGGCATCCGTACATACGTGCTGAAATAATATCTTTATCGTTCTCGGTCCTATCTCATATTCTTATATGAAAAAAATCTTATACACGTTATTAGACCGGAACTTGCACCGAACGAAATTATAAATGCTCTCATTGTTTCTTATACAGGAATATTTTTAACAGACTGAGACCGGACCGGGATAGAACCGTAACTCGCTATTATCCATCCTAGTATTAATCTGCTTTAAAGGGCAATTATTATAACAATTACATCATAAGGAACTTACTAAATCTTTCATTTTAATCAAAGAGCTGGAGATATATACTATCAATTTATAACAATGAAATATAACTCCATAGAACATCTGAAAAAAAATCACGTACACCTTAAAAACTAATAAAATAATTTATAGTTTCAAAAGCATATAAAAACATAACTAAAAGTAAATATATTTTAACTATGCATGTACTTACAAACATTATCGGTATCCTGCTGTTATTTTTAATGTTATCCATATGAAATTTGTAAACATGTATAATTTTTTTAATAATTCTCATTTTCATATCTGCATCAACATCTGTTGCGTTAAGTTTAATTTGTAATGATTTTCTAATAAGTTTCATTCTTGACCAAAAAATATTGTACATAATTGTCAAAGTGAAGTTAGAGAAATAATTCGAAATTATAATTAAGTTTAAGCAGATATCTATAATTTTATCAAAAAAGCCAAACATTACAAAAAAATATGCAGCGTGAAGGATTTTAAATATCGTAACTGAATATAAGATGTAAATCGATGATGCTTTCATTAATTTCCTGACGTTCATAAGTCTATCAATCGTTTGAACGCCTGCACAGAAGTCCATGAGAAATTTTTTCTTAGTCCATATGGCAACCAGGGCGTTACAAGTACATTCAAACACAGTCATAACTAAATTTATAAATGTGAATGTATCTGTCGTTGTATATCTATGACAAGCAAGTGTTGACAAAAATATAATCTCGGTACAACTAATATAAATTAAACAGTATAGCTTTGCTAAAATGCAAAAGATTCTCGTAGATTTTTTTGTCTCATAATATAATCCAAACATTAATCCTGTTTTCAATACATTATACACGCAACACATTTCGTTATGGATTAATTTTAAGAATTTATTAATTTTACGAATCATTTCTGTAACGAAGACAAGTTAATGTGAACACTAGACAAGTAGACCTCAGGAATATATATGCGGAACATTTTAATATCGTAATGTAATAATTACATGATAAAATCATAAATTATTGACAATTTATTTTACTTTGTTACATTTTTTTATTTATTTTTTAATGAAAAACCATAAAATATATTAGAATGAATTTCTGAAACATTATTTATTTCATTTACTAACTTTTACGGAAAAGCCAAGACAAACGAGCGTACGAGTCATCTGATCACCACCGCTCACGATCCCCTATAACAAACAGCACCATATGGTGCTACAGGTGCCGGCTGCGGCGCGCTTTTTAAAGGTGCCCATGACATCATGGGATGGACCTTTAAATCGACTTGGAAACAATTCCGCAAGTAGGCCATCTCACAGTTGCGTGGCGCGTGGAAGGAAGTTCCTATAAAAACGCACAGTAGTATGGTGCCACGTATCCAGATGGTGAGAATGATATTTGGCCGTTTGATTGACTGTGCTGTTGGAAAATTCAGCGACAGGTGGGTCAAATAGGTGTTCCCCACGACACACCCCTTTTTATACGGTAGAGACCACAAAACGAGGTGACTTTTGCAGATCATTGAGTCCCCAACGATTCGAACGGCTTTACGTTGTATGCGCTAAAATGTTTCAAGCCGATACTGAGGTGCAACTGTCCAGAGATGAGAACAAAACTGTGTACAAAATGCGTTTATCACGCGATTGTAAACTGAAATTTCAAACTTTCATTATAAAACACAGTCGAATTGAGAACCTCCTCTACACTCTCTTTTATAGATGTCGGTTAAAAATGACACAGAAAAAGTATTTTTATCGCACACCACTCAATAAAGATTTCTATTTAGAAGTACGAAACCAAAATGTTTGTAAATATAATAATCAGTTATGACGTCTTAACATGAACAATAAAATTTATATGTAAAGTTTGTGTACGTTACGCGTGCGCCGGCGCCATCTGCCCACGTGGTTGGCGCCTAGGACGAATTATATCGATGGAATAATACGGGTTTTTATTTTTTACATAACAGCAAAATAGCTACCGACTACATTTAAATTTAAAAAAAATAACATTTTTGAAGTCCAATTTCACACTTAGGAAAGAAAAACATAATTTTTGTAATATAACATTTATATTTACATTTCTTCGCTCTGGTGTCGAGGTTAAGCGCGGCGTTGAGTTCTGCCACTCAACACGCAATGCCTCCAGAATTCGGCAGTAAGTGGGGAACGGAGTATCTTCACACTAAGAAAGAAAAATGTTTATTAAGAAAACGTATAAAATTTATACGTAGCGGAGTTTGAACCCGCGCCTCTTTGGAAACCTTTTAAGCGCTCTGACCAACTAAGCTACATAGAAATTCTTATGCGCTTGTTACAATTATTTATTAATTTTCTAACTTAAATTATTCACGAAACTTTAGAAAAAATAAAACTTAATAAATATTTTTTTATACCAAATTTTTAAATATTTACGCAGAACAAAACTAATCAAATCAAATAGGATAGACGGCTATTGTTTCGTTTACTCAAAAAATATAAATATTAAAAAAAATGTATTATTAAGAAATAATATAAAAGAGTATACCATTTTGACAGTTGCCGAGTTTTTTTAGACCGTATGTTTATATATATAGATTTATATCATCATCGTTACCTAAGACTAGCTTTTAATATATGCGAATATTTTGCTTGACCCGCAATATAAACAATTTATATACACTTCAATAATATGCTTAAATAATAGTAGTTACAGAATTATAAAATAGGTACTTACTCGTATGTATGCAAATGTATTTAAAGTTTATTTCTATAAAAAATTAATCAACTTCACGCTGTATCCCGCACACAGCAGGGTAGGCAGAGGGAACCTCGTGTTAGGACACTCCGTTAAAAATAATTTCTCAATATTATTTTAATGTTTAATATCAAAACAAATAAAAACTAAAAGCAATCTATGTATAAATTGAACCCAAATAAATATGAATATTTAAATTACACTCAATTCCGCGGCGGGAATTCGGCGGAAGGGGGGAACGGAAGTGTCCTAATGGGAACGAAGTGTCATTACACAAATTCCTAGGAATCTGTGCGAGATACAGCGTGAAATTAAAAAAAAAACAAAAAGTTATTGTTTAAATACGTAGAGACGTTTTTCTATTAAAAACATCCTATATTTCTGTCCATGACCATAACATACTTTATTTAAAACTCCTACAAATAAACTTTTTGCTTTTGACGAAAGATCTTTTACTTTAAACGTTTAAATATCCCCCGTTTCCCCAAGATAAAATCTGACAATATATGATATACTTAGAAATAAAACAAAAAGCAATATTCTTAGAAGCTCTAACAATGGCTAGAAGCCCACAAAGTCGATTGCCTTTTGCAGTTCACACGCCTTTCTCTACACGTCTATATACTCAGTATGTTGACGTCTGACCGCAAATATCATCTCCATCCAGTCTCGCTACTGATCATTGGTATGTATTCATATGAAACAGAACCAACATTTAAAATAGTTCTTTTTTGTACATTCATTTTCTGGATTTAACACAGAAAGAATCTAGTGGCGACACTCTATGTTTCTACTTTTATTTTAGAAATGTCGATATTTTAAGGTTAAAAAATTATATAATAAACATTGTTTGTTAATAATACATTTTATTACTACTATAAATAGTGCGGACTAAGGAAATTAAATAAACTTTTTTCATATTTTTTTTTAATATATACGGGTACATTTACTCCAATAATCGTATAATATCTGAACTTTGCCTAAAGCGCTATTTTATACTTTATGCTTGTGCAAAAATTCAATTGTTTATCTTAACAAATAAAAAAGCTATCGATTTTTGATCTGATGCAGACCTCGATTTCCCATAGTGCGCAGAAAATGTGACTGTAAAGCCGACTGGTTATGGGCTCGATCGCCACTCGAGGAGATGAAATATTTACTTAAATTATGTTTCCATTTCTTCGCTCTGGTGTCGAGGCAAAAGCGCGGCGTCGGGTTTTGCCACTTAACACGCAATGCCTCTGGAATTCGGCAGAAAGTGGAAAACGGAGTGTCTTAACACTAGGTTCCCTCTGCCTACCCTGCTGTGTGCGGGATACAGCGTGAAGCTCATTTATTTATTTATTTTACTTAAGCATGTGCTCAAATATTAACAAAACCATTGTATGCAAAATAACTAATTTTTAACTAAACACATAAGTTAAACTCCTTTCTTTTCCTTTAGGCAGAGGAGGCGAGCAAAGGTAAAGTACATTTCAAAGCTTTAGCCTAGAATTGGATTTCAAGTTCCAAGTAATGCCATAATAATGTTACATACAAACATTTTTAATTCAAATAATTCGGTATTGATATAAATCGAACAATACCTTGTTATACGCATATTTGTAGAAATATAAAATATGAAAAAGTTTCAACGTTAATTTCATTATAGCAAAAATAAATCTTAGAGGCTAACGCCATAGGTGCTACGACTATGCGTAAGTCTACTCCATAAAGGCTCGTTTAAAACTCTTTGTTTAAAATCAACTATGTGAATGAAATGACTTGAGAAAAGACCAGAGGGCGTCCACCCACTTTCTTGCAAATAATACAAAAACATATTAGGCAGAGGAAGCGAGCAGAGGTAATCTACATTTCAAAGTTTAAGCCTAGAATTGGATTTCAAGTTCCCAGTAATGCCCTGAGCTGTTTACCCTGCAACGCGATGGTCATCCGCACAGTGAATTCTTGAAATGTTACCTAATTTCTTCTCGTGTTAGGCGGAGAACAATACTATTTGCATTTTTAATTTTGCATTGCATTCCAAGCCTATATAATCTCGTCTTTTACTATATTTTAATAGCGTTTAATGTCCCCGATTGTAAAGAATAAATCCTGGCGAGGATGAAGACGAAAAAGAAAATTAAGATACAGGTAGTAATAGAAACTGGGATACGATGAGTCGCATCAACCACAGTCAACCGTCAACAACCGAATAAGATTTCTGAAAGTAGGCCAATGATGTGACAGCATTAAACAGATTTTAGATCCTTGTTTGTCATCTCACCATCAGGCACGTAGAAGATCTTATGTCTGGTATTAAGAAAGTCAATACAATATTTTGAAAGTTACATGGCTGCTAATTTTGTTGCAATAATTTATTTTCGTACAAATGTCACTTCCCATCAATGTAAATACTAGTAGTACAGAAATTTATCATATTTTCAGATGTGGCATGGTTATAGGACTGCTGGATTTTGTAAGAATACAAAATTTTTGCTTTAGGATCAAGATGTAAATTAGTAGCAACTTCAAGGACTAGAAAGCTAAATATTTCTTCACATTCAAAGATCGTTAATGAGTGTCACATAACAGACATATACACGATTTTGAAGAGAGCCAGTGTCTCAACCAGTGAGTAGTTCATACCTTACACAAGAAGAAGCATGAAAAAATAAATATTGAAATATGCAGCCAATCTGGTAAGTTTTAATTTTTTTATTTCAAAATTTAAAAATCTGGTCTGATTCTTTGGATTTTTATTGTTTGAGGGCATCTGGACCTTTGGATTTTTATTGTTTGAGGGCAAATAATCTTTAATGAAGTCTGTCCTCTAAACGATTTCAGAATATGTAACTTTTGGAGGAAGAATCATACTAAAGTCGCAGGATACTCTAGCAGTGGGCATTAAAATTTACGTATAAGCCATCTTAGATTAAGCCCGAGGCCTAGCTCCACAGTTTTTTCCACCAAGTCCTTTTATCTACCAAGTCTTTCTTTTATCTACCAAGTCTTTGAAAAGACGTCTTGTCACAGTTCTGCCAAGTGAAGAAAATATTACCATCGTCTTTTAATAGCAACAAGATTAAAAATAATGAAGAACAATAATACCTGATTTAGGTGAAAACTTAAGCTATAAATCATAAGAATTTTGTAAAATATCAGTAGTGTAATATATATTTGTGTTTCAATTCTTCTAGGAATTATTATAAAATCTTTCACGACGACTGAATTAAAATTTAAACCAGTCTGGAAGTAAAGTAATAGAAATGAAATTGTGTTTTTTTTTCTTATATGGCCCAAAGTATCGTACATTCGATATTTGATACCATCTACAAATTTCTTTTAAACTAAGCAAAATGACTCTAAAATAAAAATAAAAACGCCGCTCAAATCCGCAAAATTTCTGCTCTGGGTCCCAGGAGGATAAAAAACTGAACATGTATAAACGCTCATCAATCTTTTGATTACGTTGATTTAGAAGTATTGACTGATTAAACCCTAAAAACACTAAATAGTCAGCTTTTGCATAAACAAGAAACTTCCAATGCATTTGAGAAAACCGTATTAAATGTTTTGCGGTGCGCATGACGCATTGTACTATACGCGCTACGAAATTCACTCCAGACCGGCTATTTATACCAGTCCTTGCAATAAAGTGGTTTGTAGTCATATATTTACGTACATGTATAGAGAAACTTTTATGTAATAGTGTTTACAATGTTTAATTATAGGTATTCCATAGTCCCTACCTCATAATGAAAACCCTTGTAAGATCTCTTTGTTGTCTCTCTGTCAAGACCATTTATCTCGAAATTGCTTCAAAGTATCAAGCTGGAATTATTATCTAATATTTAAGCAGAGTATGCAGGGGGAATCTGGAAACCTAGTGTTAAGACACTCCGTTCCAATTAAGAAACTTCAGTTTCCAACTTTCCACCGGGTTCTGGAGACATTGCGTGTTGAGTGAAGACACTCTTCTAAATACTTCTTTTCCTCGAGTGAACACTGAACCCACGACCTGTCGAATTTACAGACGCATAGTCGTATCGAAGTTGAGTGAGAAAGAGCTAAAAAGCAAGTTCTTTCAAGTTCGTGTAATAATTTACATAAAAAAGGAAAATTGCGGCTACAATGATGGATGTTTCCACCCACCATATAACATATTATGTAAAATGAGCATAACTCATTACAACTCTGATTTTGCTCACCTCATCTGATGTGGGCGACATTGGAAGTTTAATCAACTACCTAAATATTTAAAAAAAATGCGTGTTATATTTAAAAAAAATAAAAACACGCTCTCAAAGGGGAGGAAGTGTTATAAAATGAGCTTAAAATAATATGGACCTGAACTGTGGTTGGCCTGGCCTGGCCTGGAAAATGGTTTACCAATAACTTCGGAAAAGACCTAACACTAGGCTCCCTCTGCCTACCCAGCTTTATACGGCATACGGAGTGTAGACAAAAAATACATAAAAAAACAATAACAATATTATACATACATAACATTATCATATTCATTCCCATATATGTATATTAGGTACACGCACTTCACTTTAAGAAGGGCTTCAAGGCTGTGCAGATTCAAATGAATTATTTAGGAGGTTTTCCATCACTCGTCCACAATGAGTTCATATGTTGTCAGTGAATGGAGCCCACGCTCGATCAGATGTTACTGGAGATGTTTTTGAATGTGGGCCTGCCTTGTCAACACTGTATGAATAAAAAATGTTAAATATGTTTAATTTATTCACGTTGGAGGGCCTTGTCATCTGTTTTAACTAAAGGTGTTAGTTTTTTTCTTTATATACATATAATATGTACGAGTTATTAAAATTCGACTGGTTGTGGGTTCGATCCCCACTCGAGGAAGTAAAATATTTATTTGCATTTATATTTTCATTTCTTCGCTCTGGTGTCGAGGCAAAGCGCGACGTTGAGTTCCGCCACTCAGCACGCAATGCCTCCAGAATTCGGCGGAAAGTGGAGGACGAAGTGTCTTAACACTAGGTTCCCTCTGCCTACCCTGCTGTGTGCGGCATACAGCATGAAGCTAATTACTCAGTTATATATTTAAGTTAATAATAAATTATCCACAGCTAAATCTATACCAAAAAAATCTATTCACTACACTAAGGTCCAGTTGCCTTCTGTTATGTGGGATAAAGCGTAAAGCTGATTCCGTTAGTAGAGTTAAAAGACATCATGGTCACTGCCAAATACGTATTCTACACTTTAAATTCCATTTTCCCTTGTAGATATTGCGTGTTTATAAAGTAAAAAATTACACCGCTAAGAATCTATTAAATAGACTAAATATTAACATAATATGAATATTTTAAAGTAAATGTATCGTGATTTGAAAGCTTGGATTTCAAACAGACAGTTCTCTATCATACCCTTAAGGCCAGTTGCCTTATACTTAAAATATACTTAAAAAACAACTTCACGCTGTATCCCGAACACAGCAGGGTAGGCAGAGGGAAAGAGAGGACCAGAAAGTGAGGAATGTAGTGGTAAGACACTACATTCCCCACTTTCCGCCAAATTGTGGAGACATTGCGTGCTGCGCAACCAGTCGCGTTTACAGGCACGCTTTGTGCCCCTGCGCCACCATTGGCCAGTCGTGGCGCAGCGGCACGAGGTGTGACTGCAAAATCGACTGGTTGTGGATTCGATCCCCACTCGAGGAGATGAAATATTTACTTAAATTTATATTTCCATTTCTTCGCTCTGGTGTCGAGGTCAAGCGCGGCGTTGAGTTCTGCCTCTCAACACGCAATGCCTCCAGAATTCGGCAGAAAGTGGGGAACGGAGTGTCTTAACACTAAGTTCCCTCTGCCTACCCTGCTGTGTGCGGGATACAGCGTGAAGCTGATTTATTGGCCCCTGGCTTCAAAAAATATAAAAAGAATTAGTTTAATAAAAGACGTAAAATAAAAATTCCATATAAGCATCAGCTAGTAGCTAGTACCTACCTACACGTACTTTGGAATTTGCCACAATAAATGTATAATTTCATTTAAAATTAAATATTTTTAAATATTACTACGAATCGACGCAATCATAGCCAATAGGTAATTCTATTTCTCAGCATGACGCCTCTTAATAATATTGTACCGCCTCGTGTAAACTATTGTAGACATAATAATTTACGCGGGCGCCATATCACGTACGTAGGACGCAGGATGGATTGCATACCAAAAATATGAATATATAATAATCTTAAATAAATCTAATAAATAAATAAATCAGCTTCACGCTGTATCCCGCACACAGCAGGGTAGGCAGAGGGAACCTAGTGTTAAGACACTTTCTTCTCCACTTTCTGCCGAATTCTGGAGGCATTGAGTGTTGAGTGGCAGAACTCAACGCCGCATTTAGCCTCTACACCAGAGCGAAGAAATGGAAATATAAATTTAAGTAAATATTTCATCTCCTCGAGTGGGGATCGAACCCACAACCAGTCGGTTTTACATAATATAATAACCTTAGTTTTGCATTTTTTATTGGGACTATATAGTCACCATCAACCATCCAGTCGTGGTGCAGGGGCACAAGCGTGCGACTATAAACGTGAAAATTTGTAAATTCGATTTCCATTCGAGGAAAAATATTTAATATTAGCATTTCCTCGCTCTTATCATGAGGCAAAGCAGAACATTGAGTTCCGCCACACAACATGCAATGCCTCCAAATTTCAGTGGAAAGTAGTGAACGGAAGTGTCTTAATCTGATCGGAGTGTATTAACACTAAGTCTCCTCAAGTCAGGTGCCCTCTATTATTCGCATAAATAAAAAGTTAGCCTAAATACAATATGTTTTTGCACTATAATGAACATGGACACAGTAATATCGCCACTTCTAAAAAGAATGCATTTTTGTATAAGGCTTTTTAGATATAGGTGCGAAAACTAAGAAACTATGTATTAAAAACACAAAGAGACATTTCAGTATTAATTTTCAACTTGCTAATTTTATTAAAACTTACAAAAAGCAACAAAATATATAGATATATGATGAGTCGTAACTTTGCTATGTCAATAGTTTAAGAAAGCAGGATCACCTGTATGCCAGGCAGATATACAGCGTTAAGCTGAAAAAAATGTATATCAGTGCAGAGCCAATCCCTCAATTTTCGAGACATTGCGGGTCGTCTGGAACTCAATGCTGTACTTTTGTCTTCTTTCAGAGCAAAGACAAAAAATAAATCATTCGCCCGATTGAAATAGAACCCACAACCGTCGCGTTTACAGTTAGATATCGCTGCACCGGTCCACAACGGCCACACTACATGTAAAATAATCCAAAAATAGAATATAAATTGATATGTATATAAAATTAGACACAATTGATATTCAGGACGCGTGTCGCGCGACATAGCCGCGACGACGCCGTGCAGGTGGTGGCGCCTAGTTTGATAGATAACTATATAAAAAACATAGTTAATTGTCATGTTTTGACATTTCAATGTGTCAAGGCGTTTTGTACGTGCCTATTTATTATACAGTAGCGGCCCCCGCGCGGCTTCGCCCGCTTGAACTTTACGTATATTTATTTAATATTATTTAAGTGTATTTATGGTAAAATTGGTGGTTTTATTCTTATACAATAAATTCCTATCTCGCGGGAATACCGGGATAAAAAGCCTGTTAGTATTTACATTTTGCTCCATAAGCTCCTCTGTCACATACACGATAGATACATAAAAATCGGTCCAACTATTCTGAAAATAAGTCCAGTAAAACAAAAAGACAAACAGACAAACGAATCAAAACTTTTAAAATTGTTTCTTTATGTTTTAGTATATATGTACTTAAAAATACGATTATTTTGAAATCACAGACAGCACTTATTTTTTTATATGTATACATGTATAAGACCTTATCCGTTGCGGGCATCTTATCCAAGATATTTTATTCAAGAATCGAGGTTAACCAGGATATTTCAAATACAAAAACAAATTGGTTTTTAGAAGCCGAGCATCTAAAAATAAAAAGAAATATGTATGCAATTTCAACAGTACTTACATACTCGTATATTCATAAATTGAAGCAAAAATTAATTTGTAAAAAAATATGTTTTAATTACTTCAAAGTCAATAAAATTAAAAAATAATAAGTCAAAATATTGATACTTATATGTATATCTAATTACTGAATAAAATCCGCTACCTTTGGGGACGGTAATTCTCTGAATTAATTTATTTAGCTTTTATTAATATTATTATTTTCTTAATTTTATATATTGAAGGTATACACAAAGTGAATATTTTCTAGCTTAATATAATATATTTCTAAGTCTAAATGTGTTTTTATGTATTTTATTGTTGTTGTTAAAATAAAGCTTTAAATAAATAAATAAATAAATATATATATTTAAATAAATAAATATAGGCAAACAGGGCCTAGTATTAACCCACTCCGCTTCACACTTTCCGCCGAATTCTAGAGACATTACATGTTAAGTGGAGGAACTCAACGCCGCACTTTGCTTCTAAAATAGAGCGAAGAAATTAAAATAATAAATATTTCATTTCCTCGAGTGGGAATCGAACCTATAACCTGTCGCGTTTACACTCACACTCACCACGACTGGCCTCATAGAAAATATTAATTTACGGTAATGCGTACATCAATCAAATAATAATAGTTTTAAATTGAGATTTATTGCAATAAGAAAAACGACGCGAGGCAATCGTCACGTATACCAATGCAATGCTTTACTTTACATGTCATATTACAAATATTCCAATCTTGTATTATTATTTTTACCCTTTTTTTTATTTTACTACATTTTACATTATTTTCAAATAGTTCTATAGTGAAAAAAAATTAAACATATTCAGCACTAAATATAACATGTACTTAAGTAAGTATGTAGATTAATACTTCAGTATTTTAATTAAATTCACACTATCTCGTTCATAGCAGGGTAGGCAGAGGGAACCTAGGAATCTAGTGTTGAGACACTCTGTTCTCCATTAAGACACTTCCGTTCCCCACTTTCCGCCAAACTTTTGAGGCACTGCGATATATTGAGATATTGAGTATCGGAACTCAACTCCGCGCTTTGCCTCGTTGTCTGAAAGAGGAAATGACAATATTAAATGTTTCATTGCCCCTAGTCGGAATCGAACCTACCGACATTAGAACCGTTGCGTTTACAGTCGCACGCTCGTGCCCCTGCGCCACAAAGGCCCCAAGTGAGAAAATGTAGATGTATTTGTAGGTATACAGTAAATACGACTTTATTATATTGTCTACTGTTATCGGATTCGATCATCTATGCTAATTTCAAGAAAATCGAACGACAAAAGTGAGACAAAATAACGTTGCAAGATTTCCTTACTTTACCTTATCTTAAGAAAATCTTTTATCATCTATCAGAAAGTTAAATGCTGCTATGGAGCTATTTATTAACTTATTAGAAGCAGGCGTTTTTCATTTCATGAATCCAGTCAAAAAGGCGACCTTGTGGGTTCGAATCCCACTCGAGGAAATAAAATATTTAATAAATTAATTTCTTCGCCCTGTTGTCGAGGTAAGCGCGGCGTTGAATTGACACGCAATGCCTCCGAAAATGTGGGGATTTAAGTGTCTTAACACTAGATGCCGTCAGCCTGCTCTGCTCCATACGGGATGTATCCCGTATGGAGCGTGAAACTAAAAAAAAAAGAAACAACGCTTTTCGTCGTTATTTAAAAGTTGTCATAACGCATCATATGCCCTGATGCATATATGCTAAAATCAAATGAGTTAATAGTATATTTAACATAACTTATACCTACGTAGCATAAAAAAGTATTTATATCCTAAGTAATTTATAATGCATTACATTTATACATGAAAGATCAACCAACCAAAGAAATGCCAAAATATTCGTACATTATTAATCACAAATTTGGAGGCCAGACGTGGCGCAAGGGCATAAGCGTGCGATGGTAAAAGTGACGGTTGTGAGTTCGATTCCCAATCGAGATTTAATGTATTCATTTTCCCCGCTCTGGTAACGAGCTAAAATGTATAGTAAAACGGCGTTGAGTGCCGTTAATCAACCAGCTAACATTTATTAATATATCATGAGATATTCTTCTGGGGGAAAGCTTGGTAACCGGACTTTAAATTTGTAACATGTTCGCGTAAACGTTCTTTTTAAAATTTTTCGGGGCCATTTTATTGTTAGTAAAATTTCAGAGTTGGGCACGGGCCACCTAGTTAGCCTACCTTGTTCCGGCTATGTATGCATCCATAATTTTGAGAACGGAAATGTCTTACCAATCTAGAGATTGGATAGATATATGAAACAATCTAAGATTGACGTTGGAGATAGGTTATTAATATTGGGCGTTAATGTGTGCGAGTTACAGCTTAAAGCTATAAAAAGCTCCATCTAGTTCTACAGTCGAATAACCTTCACTATTTACTGTAGAAATATAATACTAGAGGGCGTTTCCTCAAATATATATTAATAAGAAAAATCTTATAAAAATTGTTAAATAATTATTAATTTATAAAATAGTTCATAGGTGTCTTCGTAAATATTGTTATTGTCTTTTTAAATGCACCAATTAAGTGTTTGTTTTCTACCATTTGGCGCATTGCTTCATTGCTTCATTCTTCCTTCTCGAATATAAAACTGTAATGTCACTTATGACTCAATAAAAATATTGCATTTAAAAAAAATCTTATTAAAGTTTCATTGCAATACTGTCGAATTCCAATAAATATATTATAGCTTTTAATTAGGAATGTATTTTAATTTATATTTATTGAAATGCTGTTATTAGTAACGCCATCTCTATAAAAAAGTAAATATTTATAATATTTATCTCACATTCAATCAAAGATGGCGATGAATTTTAGTAAAATTTATCTTTAGTAATATACTAAACTGTATTACTTATAAAGTAACGTAACTGTAATTATATATTATAATATGTATTGTATATATTAATAGAATAAAGTGCTCTTATGTTGACTTATACACCTAAACAATTTATTATGATACTTCAAATAAACAAGTTGCGAATAAATACGTACTTAAGGCACAATCCTTATGAAATAAAAATATATTTATGACAACAGTTGGAAAAAACTTTTATATTTCATCTAAAATAGAAAGTTTATTTGCGACTTAAAAAAAATATAGCGCCATCTACAGACAAATTCTGTAAATCCGGACGCTTAATGTTGTTTTAATCGTTTAAAAATATTTTTTTATAGTTTTCGTGACGAATAAAATAATTTATTTTTAACATACAAAAAATAATATTTTTATATTTTACTTCTTTTTACCATATAAAAAAATATCCTAAAACTACCACGGAAGCCTTAATTTTCCTAAGTTTTTCTAACGATGCGCAACTGTCCTAAAATATTGATCAACGCCCAACGCCCAACTGCGCAACTGCGCCGAATTTTCAAAGAACCGATGCGAAACGAAAGACTGCATCCTTGCACCCCGATAGTTTATTAACATGTAAATCAAAAATAATCTCTTGACCATACACAAAAACACATTCAAATAAGTGCAATATTCAATTAATATCCCAAGTAGTTTCATACAAAAATGGGCAACACACAAACAGGTGATAAACACCACAAAACCGGTAAATCACCAGCAAAAGGCAAACATTTCATACGAAACTTGAACCGCAAGAGTTCGGGCAAGGAGAGTAAGAAGCACGGCCGCAACAAAACTGTCGGTAAACGAGAGACGTGTGATAAAGAAGTCGATAAAACTTCAGAATCTGATAACAATGATGCCATTGAGGCATCCGATAACGATACGGTCGAGTACTTCAAAACATCGGCTCTCGAGGTGGGGCGAGCGAGGACGAGCGTGCACTCGGAGGTAACGGTGGCCAGGTGCGAGCGGCGGTCACCGACCCGCGACCAGTTGCCCGCGTCCGCCGCGTCGCCCGCCGACCCATCCTCCTCCGACTCAGTGTTTACGGACCCCTTGACGCCGCTCGCCGTCGAGCTCAACCAGTGCTACTACTCCGCGGAGAGCGCGTCCAGCAGCGCTCACGAGGAACTGCCCCGTACAGCCACTCCCCCCCGCGAGGATGCGCCCGCGCAGCTCACCTCTCACACCGCACAGACAATAACAGACATGCCGCACGATGGCACCTCTACCTCGCTGTCCACTCGCGATACAATGGAAAAAGAAGTTAAAAGTGACGTTTTTGTTGACATAAGTGACAGAGACAACAGTGAAAAGGTTATGGGCGCGATATTAACGAAGTCAAAAGACGAGTCCTTAGTCAAGGAGCTCGAGTACAGCCATGATTTGCTCGAAAATAGGTTGAAAGCCTGCCCGGGTCAAACATCGTTTACTATATCGAGGCATAGGAAAGTGGAACTTCCACCAGTGGCCGCGGAGTCGTCTCTTAATATTATAGACAACGGTAATAACACAGTATAACCGTAAATCTTTGTATTATTAAGTGTAGTAAGTTAAGTTTATCTTAAATAATCTGAGATATATACATACATATATTAAAATATATGTGCGAGTAAGTATTCTGCGAGATAAAAGATGTGCGCTGATAGAAACAGCTGATATGATATGTAACATATTATGTAGATTCCTTTTCTTTACTTTTTTTTTATATTATATATTTAATCAAATTGAGGTTAGTCATGGCGCAGGGGTATAAAATGTGACTGTAAGTTCGTTGTGGGATCGATCCCCACTTGTGGAAATGCAATATTTATTTATATTTTCATTTCTTCGCTCTGGCTCAAAAGCAAAAACCCGGCATGGAGTTCCGCCACTCAACACGCAATGCCTGCAGAATTTGGCGGAAAGTGGAGAACGGAGTGTCTAAACACTAGGTTCCCTCTGCCTACCCTGCATTGTGCGGGATACAGCGTGAAGCTGAATTGATTTGATTTGATTTAATTATAAAAAAAATTCGTTGAATCATAATTGATATAGACATACATAATATCTACTTTTATTTTTCTTATTTTTTTTATTTACTCTTTATACTACAGCAAAAAAAATTAAATCATTCATTGAATACCTAACCGTTGAATTTACAATCAGCGCTCCTGTCCTGCTGCGCCATGACGGTTTTTTAATGATAATAATACCTTTTTTAGCTTCACGCTTTTTACCACACATAGCAGAGAGAGAGAAGGAACCTGAGAACCTAGTGTTAAGTCGATCCAGTCCATTTAGGTCTCTTCTATTCTAATATTACATTTTATTCAACGGTTACGTACGGAATATCCTCGCTTTGCGTTTCACATGTGAAACTTCTCTATACTGTACTGGGCCTAGTAGAATAAACATATATTATTTAATAATTTTCTTTTCTTAGAATTAAAGTAAGATTTAAAATGATTACCATCGTTTTACAGCGAAGAGTCACACATCTAGTTACACGATAACGTTAGACGTTGATCAATTTTCAAAGTAAAAGATTATATTTATAATGTTTCTTCGAATTCGAATAACTAAATCTCACGATGTGTTTAGTAAATTGTCCTTGTCAGAGTGAGTGACATGGTCTGTACTCTAAGAATTTTCAATATTAGCTTTATTACTTGCTATTTTTAAAAATAAGAGTATATGAGTTATATTTAGCATCTTTATGCGTCTTCCACAACTTCCTGTTGCAAAAAAAACCGGACAAGCGCGAGTCAGGCTCGCTCACCGTGGGTTTTGTACAAAACTTGGAGGTATCGAGCTTTTTCTGAAATTCAGGCTTACCTTAGCCAGAGCCCTTTCATTTGATACCTCACTTGAACTAGCATCTTTAATACCAAATATTGCCCCCTTTTAAGGCTATTATTTTTTAGGATTTAATGTATAGTTTTTAAATTTCATAATTCTAAGTGAACCGGTAGTATATAACCAAAAAAAAATATATAGAAATATGTTTTTATCAGGAAATCATGGGGCCGTAGATCTGAGTATATGGTCTGAATTTCAACTTGATATCTCCAAGCGTTTTTAAGATAAAGGGAGTTGACAGACAGACAGACGGACAACAGAATGATTTTATAAGGGTTCCTTTTTCCCTTAAAAAGTACGAAACCTTAAAAATTCGAAAATTTTTAAAAATATAAATACATACATACATATATTACATATAAATATCTCCCCAAATCATATTTAAGCCCACGACCGATATTTAAATGCGATATTTATTCAAGCACATACATAGAGCGGTGTTAAATAGGTATTACGTTAAGTATCCTTACCATATTATTCACTTATGAAATGCTGTAATCCTTCTTTCTTTCCACTTCCTTACTGAGTTACGACGATGGGTGAAACAAACCTAACTTTTACTTCCAATATGGAATATATTACAACTAGATAAAAAATCACACATATAAGAATTATAAGAAACATGAACCCAGTCGTAGCGCTTCTACTAATTTCCCAGCCCGCTCGACGGTTGTAAGCCGAGGTTCGAGCCCCGCAGGGGGCGCCCTTACAGTCGTCGACTCCTCTCAAGTAGCCAGGTAGTGCTTGCATTTCTTCTGGGACAGAGTACCCTCTTCCCTACCCACCCGGCGTCGCTGTAAAGGCCAATAGGGCTAACAGCATTAACCTCAAGTTCGAAAAAAAGTCGTGGCGCACGGGCGTAAGTGTACAACTGTAGACGCGACTGGTTGTGGATCAATTTCCACTCAAGGAATTAAAATTTAATTTAATATTTCCATATCCTCGCTTTGGTAACGAGGCCAAGCGTGGTATTAAGTTGCGGCACTCAACACGCAATTCCTCTAGAATTCGATGGAAGGTGGACGGACGTAATAATGGGGAACACAGTGTCGTAACACTAGGTTCTCTCTATTCTGCTATGTACGAGATACAGCGTGAAGCTAAAAAAGGGGACATTAAAGATGATTCATTTCAGTATTTTATTTCGTTAATATACGAATAAAATTTATTACTTTCTGTTCATTGGTTAGATTATAACCAGAAATTTCTACTGTTTTATGCTGTATATTTCTTACTTATACTTTTAAATTATTTTTTTTATTTTTATTTAAAAACAAAATTAATAATAAAATATATCATTTTATTATTAATTTTATTTTTGCGTGTACAATAAATATATTTAATTGTTATTATTATATTTCAGATACGCCGAGCACTCGTCACTCCAGCGTGAGCGACGTGCCGATGTCCGATTCCAACGTGTTAAGGAAAGTTGCTTCACTAACACTCGATAAACATAGTGAATCTAAAGTTGTACGCCCAAAATTTGTACCTGAGAAGTTGGATTTCCAAATTTATGAAAAATTTGAAGGTAAGCATTTTGAATTTTTCAGCAATTTATTCTTTAAATAGACATAATTGTAAGGCAATAAAGAAGAAGCTTGTACGTGACGCTTATTAGTTCGTTTCATTTTCGAGAAATATTAATATTCAAAAATATTTCTTATTTTCCGGTTTCGGGATGAATGTGAAAACATAGAAATTGAAAGAAATATCCCAAATACATAATAGAGAGATATTTATAATAGTCAGACTATACTATACCTATATACTACGAGAACATAATAGTTCATACTTATGATGTGTTAAATTCTCAAACATAGTTTTACGTGTGGTTCTCATAAAAACTCTTTACGTGTAAAGTAATGGAAAGCAAACGCAAATTACGGACAAGCGTGACTCTTACTATTAAGCAACTTCATTCTTGTCACAAAAAGTATATATAGCTCATAGAGTATTCGATTAACACGTTCACTGCAGGACCCATTTTTGAAAACTTTCAGCTGGTGCTGTTGAGGTCTTATTTCTGATTATATTTTATACATATACCCTATTCAGGGAGCCGTGAGATAAAAGAGAAACAAACAACAATTTAACAATTAAGTAATATAAAATACTTATTTAGAAAATTTCTAAATAAGTATTTTTCTGTCCTAACATTTTAAAAATGTTTAAAAATATTAAAAGTATTAAGTAATATATTTTATTAATTTTATATAAAAATAACTATGGGAGTAATATGTTGATAGCACTATACATATTTAATTAATTTTCTTAACTTTTAAAAATTATTCATTAAATAGTTGACATGTAAAAACACCCAAACGCAAAATCAAAGGACCTTATTCTCAATAATTAGAACACATTCTGGAGGCATTGCGTGTTGAGTATAAGAACAAATAAAAAAGGGAAATAAAAATTTAAGAAATGAATAGACTTTAAGTAATATACCTAACCCTCACAAGGTATACAGGAAGTCGATTTTGACCTCAAGCCGCAGTGAACGTGTTAATATTTATAGATTTTTTATGAGCAGAGTAGACAGAGGGAATCTAGTATTAAAACACTCGTGTGCGCCACAACTACCTAAATTATTTTTAAAAATATTAAAAAAAGCATTAAAAAAAGCATTAAAAACATAGCATCGTAGTTGTCTGTATGGTTTTAATTAATTTAAGCATTCAACTTCTTTTGATCGTTTAGCGCTCGCGGTCTTACCACTTAAAAATAAGTGTATTAACACATAGATAATATGGTTTCTTATCTTGAATTACCCATTAACGTGTAGAGTTAATAGATATTGCTATCTTAATAAAATCATTTCGCATCAGTACAGATAAGGTGGCGCACTTAGTGTACCTACGTGATCTACAAAGTCCTATTCAAAATGCAATTTTCGACGAATCGTTTAAATTTTACAACATCGGTAGCGCATTATAACTATGTGAAGTTTTTAAGTAAAAATCGGACAGCAAGGAAGAGAGTGCAAGATATAGTGACTATATTAGGTTTACATTCGGACGATCCGGCGCCATTTACACCTAAAAATGATGTTAATTTCCATTCTATCTATGAAAAGTGGACTAAAAAAAATTGTGCATTAATGTTATATATGACTAAGACCTTAAACTGTAAAGATATAGTTTTGTCGCGCTTAAAATTTAAAATGAATTTATATAGTGAATATTTAATTATGGAGATCGAGTGTGACTTACGAACGAGAACGATGACCTTTTTGTTTTGTTGTGAAGGAGGAAAGTTATGGTTAATTAACTTAACAAATGCCCTTTTAACTTTAAGGAAATTTAGAAATAGTAAGTTTACGCAAAATCTACAATAATTTGTTTATTCATTACAGAGTTTTCCATTTTTGATTTCAAAGGTCTATCTATGTACATATACATTATGTCACTTGCTTAAAAACTTACAGTATAATTTATTTTTTATAATAATATTACATTAACAAATTAACATGGCTTACTTGTTAATCGTAAAAATGTATCAATAAAAATCTGTTTATTTTGTCCTAAAATTATTGAAAACTATATCATGATTTACTTTAAATATAAAAAAAACAGTATTTCATTTTTTTTCAAAAGATATATAAGAATCGATATTTTGTTTCTTTTTCTATAAAATCTATATAGAGAATCTAATATATATTTATTTTCTGAATCCTTTATTTATGTTTTAGTAATAGGACCACTTTAGATATGGCAACTTTTAATTATAAAGTTTTGAAACAATACGTCAACTTTCAAAGTGACATATTGACAATTTATTTGGGTTGCTAAATTAGTTTGTGCTTTTTAAAACTCGTATAAATTGTTTAAATTTTAGGTGTACAGGTATCATTTCATACGGCATAATATGAATATATTTTAATGTTAAAAAATAACTTTAAAACCTTCTTTTAACTTTTATTATTGTCTTTAAAATAATATGTATATTTTAATGTAAAATTTAAATTTTATAAAGTTAATTCTGCTTTTAGAGACCAACGTTTCTGTTCTTTATTGTGTAGTAAAGGTTATTATTTCGACTTTTTATTATTTTCAGGGCAGATGCTTTTAAATTGGTTTCTATCATCTGTATCAGAAGATAGTCACTTAAAAAACGTCTTAAATACTCAAGATCTGAAAACACTTGGCATCCAGTACTGTACTCACTTACTTGCCGCAGGTGTGCTTCGTCAAATACCAGATAAGAATGCACCCACGGAAAATATATTTAAGGTACAATTTAATATTTACTTTTGAATAAATAGTCGTATTTTAATTATAAAATATATTTTTTATAATATTTTACCACCTATTTTCATTAGAATATAGACTCAATATTATATCACCTTAGTGGAGATCTCAGCTTATGTTAGTATATAGCGACAGTTCCTACGTATGAATGACATGTCAAAAGAGAAGATATGTACTCTACACTTGTGCATACAGTTTTATTTTATTAAGAACAAGATGAACCTTTTCCTTATTCTTCTTTAGGCCTTTTCTTTTGATATGTATGTTAAAATGAAGGACTATTGAATTATTTAATGATGATTTGTTTTAACAATATAGGTAATACACAAGTTTTATTTCATTTTTACAAGAGTAAGATGAAAATTTATTTTATTCTCCCTTAAGCTTTTTCTAATGACATGTCTGTTAAAACATAGCGAGTGTTGAAATATTTAATTATGTTTTTTTCATTATATAGGTAATATGTTTTTTTTTATTTTTTTTTATAACTATAAATAATGAAGAATATTATTTCTTTTCAGCCTAACCTAATGTATTATTGGTCCCACATGGAGATGCCAGTGTCACAAGCAGTAACACCAGGAAGGCTAGACACAACCTCTTGGCCACCTGAAATTCAACAAAAAAAACAAAATCAAATTATAAACAATTCATTGGTAGAAAATGATTATAACAAACATAGTATTGAAGTAGTTAGAGATATAGCAGAAGCCAATCTTGTCATTTCAAAACTAAAAAAAAAACTACAAGAGTTAGAATATCAGTTAGAAGATTATAAAATTAATACTCATTTAAGTATTACTACAAAAAATGATCAAAATAATTTATCAAATAAACATCAAATTGAATTAGCTCATAAAGAAATACAAACCCACAATATTGAAAACAATAGGCTGGAAACCAAACCTGTGATAAACACTTTTAGAGATGACGGTAACCATTTAAGAACAAATGTAAATATGATGAATGATTCCAGTATAGAATTAAGTAGATTAGGTTACAACAGTGATTTAATGTGTAAAGATACACAAACGCCAACGGAAATGAGATCTGAAAAAATTGAAAATTATTGTAAATTGAATAAAAGTCGAGATTTTAATAGTACATATTGGAAAGATGAGTTGATTGATAGCAATGGTAATAACAATAAATTCAATGGTAATAAAGAAATAGAAACATTGATTGTTAATCATGATATTGTATGTAATAGTGACAAATTATTAGATGAAATCAAGTTAAATGTCACAAGTGAAAGTTCTTCAGAAGTATCATTCTTAAGCACAACAAATGAAATATTAAGCGATAAAAGTAAACATTCAGAAACATCAATAACAGGAGATAAAGAAATAAATTTGATTAATGAAAACTCCTCAGAAAAGTTACCAATAAAATCATTAGATTTAGTAAATAAAAAAGACATAGTGAAGACAAACATTGAAATGTCTGATCAAGCTAGTAGTACTTTAAGTCAACCAATAACTCCACCCCCTCCCCCACTCCCTGGGATGTCGCCTTCGCCGCCTCCAATGCCAGGAACAGACAGACATTCCATAGAATCAAATTTAGTGAACCATATAATTGATAATGATACTTTAGATAAGGAATTTTCTGTATCTCAAACTGTACCTGAATCTCCAACTCCTTTGCAAGTCGAAACATCACATCCATTATATGACTCTAGCCAAGAGTCTGTACAACCTACCATAACTGAAAGTGAATCTACATTACGGCCTACATCAGACGTAGCAGAAACACTGTTACCTTCTCAAGATAGTTTAGTGCCTTCTCAATCTAGTATGGAATCTTCATCTTTATCTATTCCCTCCCCACCTTCAATATCTAACATGGGAATTTCCACACCTGATATAACTTCAGCTCCTATTCCGCCTCCTATGTCTGGAATGGGGCCTCCACCTCCTCCAATGCCAGATATGGGACCTCCACCTCCTCCTATGCCAGGCATGGGACCTCCACCACCTCCTATGCCAGAGTTGGGACCTCCACCAGTTTCAATTCCAGGAATGTGTCCTCTACCTCCTCCTATGCCAAATATGGGGCCTCCTCCTCCTCCCATGCCGGGAATGGGTCCTCCACCACCTCCCATGCCTGGGATGTGTCCTCCACCTCCTCCAATGCCAGGTATGGGGCATCCTCCGCCCCCTATGCCAGGTATAGGGCCGCCACCACCTCCCCTGCCAGGTATGGGGCCACCCCCGCCCCCTATGCCAGGAGGGGCGCCCCCTCCACCGCCTATGACCGATTTCGGGGCAAGTTCGGGAATTCCCCCGCCCCCACCCCCTGCGAGTTCAGGACCTGTGCCATTCCCCGCTCCGCCAGTAGGAGGCTGGAATACTCAAAGAGCCAGTGAGTTATATTATTATATTTTTTTATAAATTATAATACAATTATGTACACAATAAGTATCAATAAAATGTAATGAAATATAACTTGCACTTAATGAGATATCTTTCTTTCAGCCCATGTAAGCTCATCGAATATATATTATATTAAATACTTATTATGTAACATTATGACTATAACGCGACGTTTGTGTGTTCGATCCCCACTCTGGGGAACAAATTATTATTTATTAATTTTTCATTTCGTCGCTCTGGCACCAAGGCAAACTCAACACGTAATGGCTCGAA
The DNA here is from genome assembly GCA_013421005.1 of Heliconius erato x Heliconius himera. Classification (NCBI taxonomy): domain Eukaryota; kingdom Metazoa; phylum Arthropoda; class Insecta; order Lepidoptera; family Nymphalidae; genus Heliconius; species Heliconius erato x Heliconius himera. Next base: position 30,162 of record JAATLQ010032170.1, on the reverse strand, counting down.
AAATTCGGCGGAAAGTGGGGAACGAGAGTCTTAACACTAGGCTACCTCTATCTACCTTGCTGTATTTTCCGAGTTCCTTCCGTTTTTTTAATGATTATTTCGCTTTACCCTGAATCCCGCATATAGCAGGGTAGGCAGAAGGGATCTGAGAACCTAGTGTCACTTCCGTTTCCCGCTTTTCGCTTTGTCTCGTTACCACGTCGAGGATGTAATATTAAATAGTCGCATTTACAGTTGCTCGCTTGTGCCCCTGCGCCACGACGGCACTAATAATGCAAATAAATAAATAATAAAATATTTTTTATCATTGCAGCAATGAGAAAAATTCCTATAAAGCCAGCTGCACCAATGAAACCTTTATATTGGACTCGTATATTGGCAACACCTACACCTCCACAAAGTGAACTGGATTCATCGGGACTTAAACCTCTATGGCTAGAAATAGAAGAAGCAAAATTAGACAATATAGACGAATTCACAGATTTATTCTCACGTCAAGTTGTCAAAGCCCCTGTTAAAAAGAAAATTGAAGTGAAAACCAAAATTCAACCAGTAAAAATTTTGGACAGCAAAAGATCTCAGAATGTCGGCATATTGGCACAAAGTCTACATGTTGAGTTTTCTGAAATAGAAAACGCAATATACAATTTTGATACGTCTGTGGTGAGCTTGGAAGCGCTGCAACAAATATATGAACTGGTATGTAATTTTTTTTTAGCTTCACACTGTTTCCCGCACGTAGCAGGGTAGGCAGAGAGAACCTGGGATTCTAGTGTTAAGACAGCCTCCAGAGGCGTTGTGTGTTAAGCGGCGGAATTCAACACCGCGCTTTACCTCGTTACTAGAGGAAAGAATTGAAAATATTAAAAAAATCCTTTCCTTGAGTAGGATTCGAATCCATAACCTTTCCGCTTTACAGTCACACACTTGTGCCCCTGTGCCTATGAAGGCCTCAACAAAACATAACAGATAGTAACATAACAGATTTTTCTGTTTCCTCGTTACAGAGGGCATCAGAGGAAGAGCTGATGCTCATCAAGGAGCACCTAGCCAAAAAGCCGGACGTACCGCTGGACAAGCCTGAGGCATTTTTACACGACTTATCCGGAATCCACAGTTTTGCTGAGAGGATCTCCTGTTTCACATTCCAAGCGGAGTTCGATGACGCCGTCAATACTATTATGCACAAATTGGACAATTTGAAACACACTTGTGACGTTTGTATTTTGTTTCTATAATTTATTATATAATCGTATCTATTAACTTTGTACTCCTTTTTACGAAAATTGTGTAGACGGAAAAGTTTGGAACTTGGCATAGGTATAATTTAAATAGGGAAGTTGTACGGAATGCTATTTTTTTTTAATAATTCATATTAAAATCCTTTTGATGATTTGATTTGTATAAAGCAGGGGTTCCCAACCTTTTCTTGATCAAGGACCACTTTTATATTATTTTTGGTAGCAGGGACCAATATGCATTAAAATTAACTATGATAATCAAACAGAAACTTCGCCTCACCATTCCTAGTCATAAAATTTAAATAGTTCGCGGACCATATTTAGGCTTCTGGGGGCCACTGGTTGGGAACCAGTGTTATAAAGTGGCATACGACATGTTGCTATGGCAACACGTATTTCACGCGTGACAGTAGAGGAATAGGGGATTCCTCTAGTCTATATAGATATAAATATTATAAATTTTTTTAAATGGATATTATAATATTTTTCTTATTTTCAATATATTGATATTTTAATATTCTTTGAAGAGAGAAGTTATAGCTTTAACTATTATGTATATGCAAGATATTTCTTATAATATTTTTTTTGAATTATATTTTTCTCCATAAAATTGTAATATTAAATAAAAAAAATATATGACTGTCAAATTATAAATCGCATATCGCATATATTGCCACTCGGGAGGAATTAATTATCTTGGCTGTTTCAAATAAAAGTAAGAAACGGAGTGGTTTAAAAGTGGCATCTTTTTGCTTATCCTGCTATTTACATAATGTAAATAAGTAATTAAAACATTATTATTTTTAGTTTCTTATGACGAGTGAACCTCTGAAGCAGTTGTTTGCAATAATTTTGACATTAGGCAATTATATGAACGGCGGGAACTGTCAAAGAGGACAAGCTGATGGGTTCGGGTTAGAAATATTGTCAAAATTAAAAGACGTAAAGGTAAGAAAAATATTGTTGGCATATTCTAATACTATTTTTTAAATATATGTTTTTGAGGTCGTCGTGGCGCGGGTACATTAGTGTGCTACTGTAAACGCGATGGTTATGGGACGTTCGATTCCCACTGAAGGGAATGAAATATTTGATAAATTCGTTTCTTCGCTCTGGGAAAAGGCAAAGTGTGACGTTGAGTTCTATCACTCAACATGCAAGGTATCGAATGTGGGGAACAGAGTGGTTTTGTAAAAATATTTTATATTGGTAAAGTTATTTATTGTAGTAAGAAAATATGTATATTGTATATAAATTATAACTAACTATTATTAAACTGTTACATTATACATCATTATATTATACTTCACAACTATTTATAACTCTTTGGAATGTATTTTTTTAGATATTGCATAATTTTTGAATTCATCACATTTTTTTACAAAAAAAATGTTAGTATTGTTGTGTAATTGTTTCGGTTGTCGTCGCAGTCGAAGCAGTCGACGGTGACGCTGCTGCACTTCATCGTGCGCACGTACACGCGCGCGCGCGGCGGCGCGCTGGCGGCCGCGTGCGCGCTGCCCGTGCCCGAGCCCGGCGACGTGCAGCGCGCCGCCGCGCTCGACTTCGCCGACGCGGCCGCGCACCTCGCCGCGCTGCGCCGCCGGCTCGACGGTGAGTAGCTCGGGAAGCTCTCTCTTTATTGAAACCTTTAATATTTAAACCATATAATTAAATTTTTATAAATGTTTTGTATGCTATAAAATGCTAAGGATTTTTTAACATTATACCAGAAACCTAATCTAACAGTATTTACTAAAATGTATATTACTTATATTTTTCATTTATTATACTTTGTTTATAACTATAACAATATAATTTCTTTTACAGATTGCAGAGATAAAATGGAGAAAGTAATCGAATCAGATGTATCACCTAAAGGGGATGATGATGAAAATGAAACAGAAAAAACCGGAGAAACCTCAAAAAGACTTGAAGTATTCAAAGAAAAAATGACGACTTTCTTGAATGCTGCCGAAGAAAAACTTAAAACCGAGAACGAGAATATGTGTGAATGTCGCAATAAGTTTATAGCTACTGTGAAATTTTATCAATACTCTCCAAAATGTGGTAAACTTGATGATTGTGAACCGAAGGAGTTTTTCTCCCTGTGGACTACATTCTGTAGTGATTTTAAGGATATTTACAAAAAGGAAGAACAAATTGCTATTAAAGAGAAGTATGTATTACTTTTTGTTTTATTTTTTTAGCTTCACGCTGTATCCTGCATGGAAAGCGTAGTGTTAAAACACTGCGTTCTTCGCTTTCCGCGTAATTTTACAGTGCATATTTAATGGTGAAGCTTCACCTCAAGCATGAGCTCGACACTATCGAGCACCAGAAGTTGCAAGCAGATCACTAAACCATATTATTGTAAAGTAAACCATATTATTGTAAAATTTCATCTAAAACTGTTCAGTAAATTTTACGTGAAAGTGGAACAAACACCCATCCTCATAAACTTTCACATTTATAATATTAGGACAATGCATTTTACAAATAATTGTGCAAGCATTTAGAATTCAAAGAAAAATTTAGTATTTTTTTTTTATTCCATTTCTGTTTTAGGTTAAAAGAAACTAAGAAAATGCAATGTGAAAGGAAAGCGAATACACAGCCTAAGAAAGAGGGTGGTCTCAAGGCGCGACTCCAAAAAATATCAAGTATTAGGAAATAAATGTATTTTTTTTTGAGAAAACATACAAATTTTAATGTAGCACGATTTGAACCAACGCCCCTTGGAAAATGTCCATGTTCTCTGACTACTAAGCCGTACGTTCAGAGCGCTTGGACTGTTTCTAACAGACGCGGAGTCAAATCTCGCTAATGAGCATAGCATACCGTAATTTTTATGTTTTCTAAAAAAAGTATTCTTGTTTTCTATGTGTGGAATAACACTTTAAGAATGTAATATTGTTTATAATTCAATACGAAATAACCTTTAATAATCGGGCCAGTGATAATATTAGTACGAGCAAAAGAAATATTTATATGAATTGCCAAAATTTTAAAATAATGCTTTAATTTAATAAGCTTTTATGGTACTACAATTTTTTTATAGATATTAAGAATCGAAAAATACATACCAACAGTTCATTGTAAAAATAAAACATATATAATATATATGTTCTACTTAATTGAATTATATAAATATTTAATATACACTATTTATTCGGCGTATAAAAAAAGAATGTCAAAATGTTTTTTTTTTTTTTAATTGTTAACTGTTGGAAATATATAAGGAACAAAAATAAGTTTTAAAAATTTTGTTTGTTCCTTTTGAAATTATTGGATAGCTTTACATTGTATATTTCTGCGTATAATAGAGAAGATAGAGGACCAGACCCTCGAGTTGGAGTTGAACCCACAACCATCGCTTTTACAGTCAATTGATCATCATGGATTATTTTTTACTGTATGTTACTTGTGGTATATCTAATTAATAATGTCATTACCATTATAATGGATTTTTTTTAATAATTATAACATTTATTTTTTATAAATAAACAGAATATTTTACCAAAATTGAAAACTTCACAAACTTGAATATATAAATATAATAATAAAATATACTCTCAGCTAAAATTGTCTGCTAGTGAATGAATCAATATGGGTTTTTCCTTATACTTCATTATATACATTATGAGAAGGCTGTGGAAAATCAAACATTTATAACATGATCAGTCTGTTATTTGTTAAAAAAAAATTGGATTTTCAATAATAGTGAAAGATTTAATACTCTGTTGTAAAAATATTTGTTACTATCTGTGATTGGTGAAATAATAAATATTATATTCTGGTTATAAAAATAAAGCATCTACATCAAATACATAATTATATGATTATATACTATAGCTCCATGGATATACAAATAAGTATAATTTAGGAAAAACACTGAGATTTGCTCATTTTTATACAAATATTTCTACTTTTTAAATATTTTCTCAATAATTAATATTATGATATAAACCTAATATCGATCCTTAAATTTTGTTAAATATTAATTGTGTTGTATTCATTAAATTTGCTGCCCTTGTGATGATGTAGTTGTGGGTTTAGGCTTTATTTGGTGAAATGAACTATTATTATTTCCTTGTCTTTTTGATAAGACAAAAGAGTGTGGTGTTGTGTTTCACAGTTTAACATGCAATGTTTCAGGACCAGACCGAGAATGAAGTGTCTTGACACTACACTCCACCTGCCCTGGTATATATATTATGGGATAAACCATAAAACTAAAACTTTATAAATTATATCCTTTAAAGTCTAATTCAAATTTGATTTTCGATCATTTGTATATAAGAATTATGCTTATTATATATTCATGAAGTTAAAACACACTTATACATGTAAATCATATTTGTAACTTGATCTATATTGTTAAAAGAACTGTATATCATGATAAAATATTTTGTAATTTAAAATATTTATTTTTTTCTTTAAAATTTTATACACTATGTGTATATTGTTTAAACAAAGTACCTGATATATGATTTAAAGGTTAAATATATTACCAGTTAAATAGAAAAAAACTACAGTAGTACCCTCTACTTCTAAGATTTTTACTTTACGGATTAAAATGTTATATCTATACAACAATAGGATGAATTGTACACCTTTATATTGATCCTGACATGTATCAGGTGGAATTGAATATTGCTAACATGAAAGAATATTAATGGAATTCTTTTTTGGCTACTAACCTTGATTTTTATGTTTTTGAAAGATGCCACTTGTCTATTTAACTGAAAATATCTACAACATCTTATTGTTTATGATTATATCTCCATAAATGGTGCTTATGTGTAATTAAGTTTTGTATTGAAAATAGTGAAATAATACATTTTTTTTACAAATCTGTTTTATTTAATTATACACTGAACATTTTTCTTCCCATATTTTTTGAAATTTCCTTTCAAATTTTCGTCTATTTATTAAAGCAGAGTCCAGTTTGAGTAAATTATTTTTTAAGGCCTGCCACTGCATAAAACTTAAATGACTTGTAAGGGATTTATTATCTGAATTATTTCTTAATGATTCTTCATTACTTATAAATTCTTTTAATGAATCTCTGTCTGATACATTTTTAATTAAATGATTTTCTCTTACTTTTCCAACTGATGGATTTGTTAATATTGGAGGTAAATCTTTACTTAAAAGTTTAAAGCTCTCTCTGGATACAGCTTCACCAAAATCTGTTTGTATATTTATATAAGATTTTTTAGATTTTATATTACTTATGTCAAATGTTGGGAATGCCATCTCCACTATGGGCTCCTCTTCTATATTTTTCTTATTGTTGTTAATGCTATCTACATATTTTAATATATTTTCACACAAGTCTCCTTCATTATCTTCTTCCATTAATGAATCAAAATTTACCATTAATTTTTGGGACCATTCAAACCTTTGCATATCATTTAAATGTTTCATATCTACCCATTCTTCCAAGTCCAATGGCAGATTATAATTATCAGGTAAAAAATTTAAGCCTTTTAGAATCAATTTATTTAAAAATGGATATAATTGTCTATACCAATTACATGAGTGCTGTAACAATACTAGAGCCATTGACCATATTCTACTCAACAAAGCATATGGCATTAGACACATCCAATGACTTTCACCTCTTTTAATTCTATCCAGGTAAAATATTGCAGCTTGTTTAGAACATAATGCAATTCTGAACATAATTTTAGAAAACGACATTAATCTGACTAAAATATATTCTAGCATCTGTCTAGTAGGAATATATTCCATCTCACCTGTATCTGGTAACATGTCAATAAAATTCTGAGTATCTTTCATAAGAGATAAAGTCAAATATTTCCGTAACGCAGAGTTTACTTTCTTAAAATATCGATATCCTATGTCGCTACGAAATTTTTTGTCATATTTATATAAAAATCGTGAAAGTATAGCGCTTTCTTTATGCAGTGGAGATTGTTTAGACAATGTTCGGACAATAGAACTGCAAGATTGTTTGAGATTTTGTATATCTGAAATGAATTTATGAGTTGTTTAATTAAATCTTAAAATTTAAATCACACGTTTAAATTTACTTTACTACTTACCGGTTGATATGTTTTGAATACATGGAGTCGTATTAATTGGAGGAGGTAATAGTCTCCTATCATTCCATGGTTCCAACATATTTCTATATATTATCCAAAATAATAAAATTAAATTTATATTAACCAATGTTGTTGTTTTGCTTGTATGTACATAACCTATAAATTCCTTGACATTTGACAATGACAAGGTCTTTTTGGAACACAATGTTAAGCATTAAGCAACATTCACGTTTTCTCAATTATATATAAATTGAGAAATTATAATATATTATAGTGTAATAAAATATTAATAAATAAAAATATAAAATAAAAAAGAATTTCCTATATTATAAATTTAATTGTTATTATACATGTCAGGTTATAGTCATATAGTAGTATTTTTTATTATAATGAATTTATAATTTGTATAATTTTCTGATTACTATTTATCATAAAAATAAAACAATTTTTTAACACAAAAATTTATTGTACTATCTAAAAATGTAACTTGCAACTATTTGTAATCTAGACAAAATAACCTTATGCGGATTAATATTCCATATCATTATAAAGAGATATCTCTATAGAGAGATATCTCTATAGAGCACATGTTCCTTGATGCCATTTATGAACCTATTCTACATCGTCTAACTGATCCCTGACCAATTGGTCACCTAGTAAAGAATAATCAGGTGGTAGCCACTCGCAGCTAGTATCTTCAGAAGAACAAACCTAGAATAAAAAGAGATCATTAAAAAAAAATATAGAAAAGATTTATATCAGTTTTATTTATATCAAACAATTAAAAGTTACGATGTACCTGACATTTGCAATTTACAGCTTCAACGAAGTGATATAATTCGGTTCCAGGCTCTACATCAGGATCACAAAATCTTAGCTTAACGGATGCATGCTTCCTCTCTCCGTGCACGCAGACCGGATGAAAAGATTCTTTATATGGAAATTGCCAGTGGGCAGTCTAGAAATATAGATTAATTGTTAAACTATTTCACTTATTATAAACAAATAAAAAATAATACTTTTTGTAGAAAACATATAAAAACTTGATCGTGGTACTTATGCCTCTCGGAAACCATCCAAGTTCAATGGTGTGGATTATACTTTAAAAAATTTTAAAAATATCCGATATAATAACATTTTAATTTAATCGAACCTTGTAACTGAATATGTTTAATTTTAAGAAACAATATATTTTTAAATACTCCTGTAATCCTGTACGTACCTCATAAGATAAGCAGTACCCCCAGCACGATTTTATTTTCACGTCGTCCCAACAGCGTTGACCGTTAAGATCAGTTTGTACAGCTTTATGAGTATACCGCTTAAGCTTACAACGAGAACTAGATTGGGCTTGCACACAACATACGATCAAAGTGAGTAATACCCACATTAACATGAACACGCTACGAGTGTGCCTACTTAGCCACATTTTGTATTATATTATTTTTATTTTGAAATAAAACTACACTCTGTTTCTAATGCTTTCCTTCTTGTGTTTAAGTACATTTCTAAGAAAGGCTCTTTTATAAGGGAACGGAGCAGACGTCAGGACATTATTTCCATAACATTTCACATCACAACGGCGTTCAAACCATTAGCTTTTGCGCCGGACAAGAATGAAAAAATACCGAATATATTTGAATTTATTTGCATAACTTTAATATGGTTGTTTAACGATTTATCTTTGAAAAGTTAGTAGCATTTTGATAATTGTAATAATAAACAATCGACATAGCAATGCCATATTCTAACGCGCCAACCTATTATCTATGTTGGTATCTTGCTCGTCTGTATGTTCGTCGTAGTGAAAACTTGTAACTTCCATAGTTATGATTTTTTTTACGCTGTATCCGACATGCATGAGTGGCAGAAGTCAAAGAAATATTTCATTACCCCGAGTGAGAATCGAACCCACAACCTGTAGCGTTTACTGCGTTAACTCCGTTAACCCTGTTACCTGCAGCAATACGACTTTCCATATCCGTCTTATATCTGCCATCGTAAAAACAAGTAAGCGAAATAAGATGAAACTTTACAGGAATATAGATTATACGTCAGAATTACATTTAGGCTGCAAATTAAATAAAGATTTTAAATAATTTAGCTTTAATGTAATAATTATAAGTGTAACTCATGAACTCGTTCGATATATGTTAAGAATTAATGCTGGTTAGATCAAATATTTATAAATGTTAACTAAAATTTACAAATGACAATGCTTTGACATGTTAAGAAGACAGACAAGTTATCACTGGTGATAATCAAGATTTTTCCCATTCGTTTAGTTTTGTAAATAGCTTATCTTAAATTATTAGAAAATTAGCAATCGTCATGATTTAATTTATAGGATCTTTAGATCTAAAGTTATGATTCAACAAACAGATTTTTTACAAAATGAAAAAGCAGAGAACAGTATTATTTCGAGAGGTAACCTGTTTTAATAATAGATCATGAATCGAACGCTACTCAGCCCAATAATATTTTATATTTAAAATATGATCGTTAAGCTAAGAAGAAGAATAATATTACAAACTTTACTAATTACCTATCAATTATTTATACATTTATTGTTGCTAGTGAATTTGAAAAAAATATAAACAAATTTGATACATATCTCTCTAATATCTAAAATTCCCATTTTGTTCAACCAAAAGTCAAAGTCACCAAGTATAACTGATGATATAAGACAATATGTCTTATATCATCAGTTCAGAACATTCTATAATTATTATAGCGAGCGAAGTGAGCTTAACTAGCATAGCGAGCGTTTGATGACGTCCGATGTTCATAAATTTTAGTCATTCATAATTTATTAGTATATTTAATGTTATTTTAGGTAATAAAGGTATATTTTATAATGTTGTAATAAGCTTGAGAATAATATATTTTTTTACAAACAAGAACTGAAACAAGACTTCTAGATTATGCTAAATTAGTTAATTAATTTTAATGTTTACAGCTACAAAGGAATTACCAAAAATATAAAATGTTAAAATTATGCGATTCCGTTTTACATTTTTAAACTTCAGTACATAATTTAAGTTTTCTCAATATCTTGCTTTAATGTCGTAATGCTTTTGATACATTAAATGGTTTCTGATAAATATCCCCCACATGCAATCTTAAAATATAAGTTATAAGCAAATAAATATTGTTAGTAAAAAAATCGATATTTCTATTCAACTACTACTACTTGTATAAAAACATCGAATTGGTTTACTTTATCGAACATCGATATTCAGTAAATATCCTACTCTGTGATGTTTATATTTGCAAATTTTTAAATTAACTTTAGTATTAGACGTAGTCCTTATCTACAAAGTACAATGTTAATTTAATTATTTTTGTATTAACTATTTATTAATACTTTCATCAAATAATGTCTCGTAAAAGTACTACACCTACTAAATCAAGATTAAAAATATCTAGTAAATCAGTTTTTCATCTTCAAGATAAAAAAGCAGACGAAAATGAACTATCCCTTGGTTTGATCAAATCAGCTAAAAGAACAGGACAATTAAGCTTATGTAACAGGGGCCTAGGGACAGGTGAGTAATAAATATACAAGCAGTTTTTATTATTCGCACTTTATTTCGTATTTTGTGAATTTGTCTTATTCTTAAATATTTACTTCATTTCATTATTAGTGCCTGAAAACGTATGGAAAATAAACGAACTAGTTTTGGACGAATCGAAAGATGTCGACTTCTCACGAAGTAATCACAATAATTGGTGGAATGCTGAACCATTGAAAATGTTAGATCTTAGTTCTAATGTAATTAAAACTATTTCACCTAATATTAAGTTTCTTCAGGAACTAGTGACATTAAAGGTATAAATTTGAATTTTTCATGTAGTAAATATGAAAATTATTAGTAAATGACTGTGTTAATATAGTTTTAATTATTTGCAGTTACATGACAATGCTTTAAAAGACCTCCCCCCTGAAATTGGTGAGGTAAATAATTTATCTAATCTAAGCTTGGATCATAACAAACTGGAAAAACTTCCGAAAGAGTTTTATAAATTAACAGAATTGAGGTGGCTTAGTATTTCACACAACATCCTCAAGAACATTGAACCTGAGTTTGGTGATTTAGTGATGTTGACATTTTTGGTAAGCTAATTGGTTTATTTATATATAATTTTGCATTATTAATACAATATATTTTATGCTTAAATTAATGATTATTATAATACAGGTATAATATATAGTTATATTTGAAATACAGGATTTGTCGCATAATAAATTATCAGTACTACCACCTGGAATGGGCTATTTGGTACGTTTAGTAGAGCTCAATTTATCTCACAATGAATTGGCTGAGTTGCCTCCAGACATTGTTAATTTAAGAGGTAGGTTAATCAAGTGTAAAATGTTTTAAATACATTTTTTTCTATAGCTTCACATTCTTTTTGATAGATACCAGGGTAGGTAGAGGGCACTTAATGTTAAGGCATTGACTCCATTGATCCCCACAAACTGGCAAATTTTTGAAACATTGTGTTTAATGGCATAACACCATGTTGTCTTCTTACCAGAGTGAAAAAAGACTTCCTAAGTAAGAATGGAACCCACAACCTTTAAATTCTCAGGCACTGGCTTAATATATTTTTGGTATTAACCATAATGTAGTAATGATCCATTTTTTTATTAGACTTAAGAAAGCTAAACATCAACAACAACAATTTAAAGAAATTACCTCCCTTGGGTGAGTTAAGAAAAATGGAAATAATGGATGCCAATCACAATGATATTGAGGAGCTTCCTGACTTCTATGGTTGTACAGCTTTAAAAGAAATATATTTGGCAAATAACTTTATAAAGGTAAGCTATTCTTTATTGGATTGTATTAATAGACATTTTTTTTAATTATATTTTTTTTAAAGTAGTGGGAGCATAAGAATTTTTATCTTTTTTTATAAAAAGTTATTTTTTTTGGAATGTTATTCCTCTCTTAGGAAAAAAAAACTTTGTTGAAAATGGTAAAAATATTGAATTAATATTTGAAGGGACACTGCACATTGAAGGGCTTAATTTTCTTTGAACACCATACTTTAACCTGCTTATGGAGACACTCTATTCTCCACTTTCTGCTTGAAATTATGACATTATGTGGGTCAAAGACAGAATTTGTCTTTTCAGAGTGTAAAAATAAATATATTCATTCATAGAGTGGGAATCATTGTGTTTACAGTTAGCCCTATCTTGCTGCACTACAATCGCTTAAACCAAAATAAATATTTCAAATAAATTTGTTTTTAAATCTCAAGCATATTGCATTGCTGGCCAATATATAGGAAATGACAGTACTCTTTCCACATTTTATTTTAATCATTGTAAAGAACCATAAATCTGCTTATCTTACTTTATAATATATTCTTCCAATTTTTATAATTATTCTAATACATTATTTTTATTTGTAGGAAATAACAGAGGAGTTTTGTGACCAAATGCAACACTTGAATGTGCTTAACATAAGGGACAATAAATTGGAAATATTACCTGAAAACATATCACTATTGCAGAAACTTAAGAGATTCGATTTATCTAATAACAATTTGAATAAGTAAGTATTTGAATTATGATGCTATTTCTGTTAGACATTTTTTTTAAATAAAAAAAGTGTCAAATAACATAGGTGTTTTTTTTATTTCCTAAGGGAAAGAAAAATATGTTTTTAGAGAACATAAATGGCATTCTCTCTTGCCAAATTATAATTCTAAGCTAATATCTTTGGATAATAGGAATTTTTAAAAATCTTCCTACAGCTATCAGTTGTAAAAAGCACATAACAGTTTCAACATAGCTGAATGAGACTTGATGAGAATATATGGCATAGAGGTTATTGTGCTTGGATGTATACCAAGAGGCATAGGTTCTAATTCAAATTTTTATATGTTTTCTTAAAAAATATTTGGTTTATTTTTTTTATTAGTGTTTTACTCGTGTAGATGACGTAACCATGCATTAATAATTTAATCAATCAACCTCTTTGAAATCTATTGCACAATTTTAAACTTCTAAGCAACTTTGTTGGAAAGAGATTTTCTTTTCTACTACTTTTGTATTAAATATAAAATTTAAATTAACTTCACACTGTATCCCACACACTGTGTACCCTGCAGTATGACAGAGGGAACATGGTCTTAAGACATCCCATTTTCCACCTTCATTATGTGTTGGGTGGCTGAACTCAAAGCCGCATTTTGCCTCGACACTAGAACGAAGAAATGGAAAAATAAATTAAAAAAATAATTTTCTCTAGTTGAGATTGAACCCACAACCAGTTCCAGGGGCGCAGGAGCACGTTTGGACATAATTTTTTTTTATATAAAATTATATGTACTAATGTTAAGTATAAAATTATTTCTTTGTAAGATTTACACAATTGAAAAATATATATAAAAAATATTTTTTTATGTCCTCATATTCCGCACATAGCAAGGTAGGTAGAGCCAACCTGGGAACCTAGAGCTAAGACACTCCTTTCCCATTAAGAAACCTCCGTTCCCCATTTTTTTATGAATTCTAAAGCATTGCGTGTTGAGTAGTGGAATTTTCTGAAAATGAAAACAATAAATATTTAATTTCCCCGAGTGGGAATCGAACCCAGAAAAGTTGCGTTTATAGTCACATATTTGTTGAATAGTGACTTATAACAATGCTTGCAAGTTATTTTTTTTTTAATTTCTTTTTAATATTATATATCTTTATTTATCTGTCTTATTTTTCTTTAAATATGACAAGCAAAACTAAAGTTATTATTAAATAGAAAACTATTTATCGATCACTAACCAATGAATATTTTAATAACACATATGCCACTAAAACATCTTAGATTACCAAAGAACCTTGGACTACTGTCTCAATTACAAAGTATAAGTATGGAAGGCAACAAGCTATCGTTTGTACGTCAGGATATAATAAAAGGGGGAACTGATCGCATGATGAAGTACCTTCGTGACCGCATCACTGAGGAAGTCGTTTGCGATGCGCGCCTCAATGAAGACAATTGGCCTGATAAGTATGGGTTTTTCTTTTTAATTTCGTGTATACCTTCACTTACAGTATATCCTGGATCTACTTCTTTACTAATATTATAAAGTTGAAGAGTTTGTTTGTTTGCTCGGATGCGCAAATCTCGGAAACAATTGTGTTCAGTGGCGGAACTCAACGCCGCGCTTTGATTCGTTACCAGAGCGAGGTGTTATAAAAATATTAAATATTTCATTCCCGAGTGTGGGAATCAAACGTACAACCGTCGCGATTACAGTCACACTCTTGCGCCACAGGGCCACGACGGCATCAGTAATTATTTATTTTAAAAATATTTTTTAGGTACACAATGAAGAAAAGTCAATCTTTAATGGTGCCATCTAAAAATCTGACGACGGTACCAGAAGACGTGTTCTCCGCGGCCGCCGAGGCTGAAGTGCATATTGTGGATCTATCTAAAAATAAGCTGAATGCTGTTCCCAGTGGGTGAGTTAACAAGATAGTCTTTTTAACATACATTCTCGTATTGTGTAAAGTTATCTCTTTTTAGGGTTGCGTAATAAAACGGAATCTTTATAGTATCACTTTGATGTCTGTATGTCTGAAATTAATATTAAACATCCAGGTCTAGGGTCCCTCGAGACACAGAAAAAATTAAGTCAATATAATCAAAAGATATGTTTATACATATTTTTTCTGCATTCTGTACTATTATCCGCGTTATACATATACGTGGTACCCAGACTGTATCCAGAATTATGAAATTTGGTAACAAGTCGGAATTTACAATAAAAACAGGAAAAAAATGGAAATTTATAGAAAAAAATTAAATAGCTGTATTGTTTAATTCATACAAAATGAGTGCCAACTTAAGTTTATCTGCTATAAATTTATAAGTTAGACGACTTATATGTCTATAAGTATTCTAACTTTTGTATGAGAACGTATGGCTTAGTTTTCAGAGTGCTTGGAAGGTTTCCAGAGGCACAGGTTACAATTTTGCTCTGTTGATTTTTTTATACGCTTTCTAAATAAATATCAGTCTAAAGCAGTCGAATGTAACAATCGTGGCGCATATTTGTATAATCGAAGAATATTTCATTTCCTCGAGTGAGACCTCAGCCAGTGGCGTTTACAGTCACACTCTCGTGCCCCCGCGCCACGACTGGCCTCTTTTTGACATTCTTTTGGATTCAATTAAATATACAAATTTCATATCGTTGACACAGGGGCACAAACTTCGACTGTAAATGCGACTGGTTGTGGGTTCGATCCCCATTCGAGGATATAAAATTTAATATTAAATAAAATTAACAATTATATTTCCATTTTTTCGCTCTGATATCTAGGCAAAGCGCGGCGTTGAATTTCACCACTCAGCACGCAATGCCTCCAGAATTCGGTGGAAATTGGAGAATGGAGTGTCTTAACACTAGTTCCTTCTTCCTACCCTGCTTCTTCCTACCCTTGTCAAAATGTTTTTTTTTCTATATACAGACAATGTTTAGCTATTTTAATGTGATCATTTATTCTCCAGAATCCATTGCGTGAAAGAAACGTTGACACAATTAATACTATCGTCTAATTGTATCGAGAATGTTCCATCACAAATAAGTTTGTGCAAGCATTTACAATTTATAGATCTAGGAAAGAACTGTCTTTTGGATCTGCCTTTTAAATTGGGAGATTTGAAGAATTTGAGAGAACTAGTCATATCCAATAATAAGTATGTACAGTCTTTTTGTAACTTCATGTTTGATGATATGTGTATGTGTGAGATATATTTTGTTTTTTTTTTCATTTATTTATGTACCTCACAAGAAAAAAAATACAGATAATAATAATAAAATAATATAATAACAAAACTATGTGTACAACAGATAACTTATCTCTAATATAGATCTCTCTCAGAAAGCCTGCAATGTGGGAGATGTTAAGAAACGATTCAATTGCGGGCAGTCCTAGCGCAGGGACACAAGCGTGTGATGTAAACGCGACAGGTTGTGGGTTCGAATTCTACTCGAGGGAAAGAAATATTTAATATTTTTATTTCCTCGCACTGGTAACAAGGCAAAGCGCGGCATTGAGTCTCGCCACTCAACACACAATTCCTGGAGAATTCAGCGGCAACTGGAGTGTCTTATCACTAAATGCCCTCTGCCTACCCTTGTATTTGCATAGAGATAAATTATAATAAAAAATATTTATAAAAAATTATGTACTTATACATATATGTATTTTTATACATAAAGTTAACAACAAATTATTTTTAGATTTACAAAAATCCCCCGATGTGTATACGAACTAGAGAACCTGGAAATATTGTTGGCTGCGGAGAATCAGATATCGGAAATAAATGTGTCATCAGACGCTCTTGCCAAGCTGAAGAGACTCGCTGTACTCGACTTGGCCAACAACAGTATAATAACTGTGCCACCAGAACTTGGCAATTTTACACATTTGAGGTAAATACATATATAGTACTATATAAATACTAAAACTACTAAAATACTATATAAGTACAGAACAGTTATATATATAAATTTATTATAGTTTCATATATAGAAAACCCCACGTTAAATAAATTAAATAGAAATAAATAAAAAAAACAAAAGTTTGAGAAACACAATTTCTTTGTTTACATTATGTGTCATACCATAATGTATAGAGTATGGTAGTAGTATAGATGCGTCACTGTAAAATCTGTGACGTCACACTAAGCGGAGTCTCACAAATATGACCAGCTGTGCTCCAACGTGGCCAGCTGTGTAAATTATGGATGGCCCCTGGTTTAGAATGTATAATAAGTAAAACTATTATTGGTATAATGTGTTCATACAATGGTTTCCTTAATTAAAAAACTTTATTTTTAATATATATTTTTTCAATAATAATTGTTATTCTCTTACAAATGTAAATACGTTATTTATTATCTAATATTTTTTAGCAGTGTATACAAAGGAAACCTAGTGCCAATACCGTCCTTGCTCTTCAAAATTGCGTGCTTGTGCGGGGCTCTATACAGCGCTTCGTCTTACTTATCAGACCGAAGAAATGAAAATTAAATTCATTCCCCTGAGTGGGATTCAAACCCACAGCACACTCACGTTTACAGTCGTGCTTGTGCCCCTGCGCCACGACTGACCTCAACCTTTTCTAATTATATAATTATTTATTAATATTTCAGATCACTAGAGCTAATGGGCAACTGTTTCCGTCAACCTCGACACGCAATCCTCGAAAAGGGCACAGCGTCCATCTTGTCGTACCTCAGGGATAGGATACCTACTTAACGAAAACTTTATAACATTTAGGCCGTATGCACACTATACGGTCGGTCACGGTTCGTCCATCCTATTCTTAGTCTCATAAAATATGAGAAACGTCGAATGCATTCATACTATCTTTTCCGTTCAAGTTCCGGCCACGCCTATAAGAAAAAAATCTCATACAAGAATATGCGGTCGGATAGAGAACGAAACGTGACCGACACTATAGTGTGAATCCACCCTTATCCACCGTGATTAAGGCTGACTATATTTTATATATTGCCTAACATTACAAATATTTGTAATTAATATTCTGAACGTTGAAATTTAATTTTACGCTTATTTTGCCGGTTTTGCCGCCATGATGCAGTAGTTCAGTAGGTTCGATTCTCAACCAGGGGAAGAAATTATTCAATATTTTCACCACCTCGCTATGTTTATGATGATATATGTATTTCAGATCAATTTAACGAGACGAAACGCGGCGTTGTGTTCCGACATTCAATGAGCGTTTTAGGCTAAAAAATGTTAATGAGTCATTCAGAGAATATATATCGTCGGCCTTATCACTTACATATCTATAAATGAATATCCTTTTTATAACACTTCAAGATTTTGAATTTGAAGCTTTAAGCATTGGCAACAATTTTTTTTATATTAAAGTCAATGTCATTATAATAGATTTGATTATTCTAAAAAATACTGAAAAAAATATATGAAAAGTGTCTATAATTGTGTTTACTCCTTTTTTTAAACAGAGTGTGTATCATAACAAAGTAAACATATCTGTTTTTTTTTGCCTGGAATAATCAAATCATGTTATGAAAAATAAATATATATATATATTCGTTTTTCATAAAGTAAAAATTGGGCAAATGATAATTATTGAAAGGCTCATTTTTTTGAATAGTGTAAGGAAGTTCTTTTCTTTGCTTAAAATATTATTATTTTTATTTATTTTGGCCAAAAAAAAAATTCTATACTTCTAAAACCAAAGGTAAATTCGCCAAATTTTATTTTATGTGTAAGTACCTGATACCACCGCATATTAAACGAAAAATGTCTTTTATTTTTTATAAAAATTGAGTTTGTTGTTTATTTTATTTATATTTTGTTGTTATTTTTAAATTATTTGTTATTTACTATGTAACTTGAAAATGTACACATACAATTTTGTATTTTGTATTGGCATGTAAAATAGTTATAAGATTTTTTCTAAATAACTAAATTATTATTATATTTTATTCAATGATCTATCTAGATATATTATTGCCAAATGTTGCGTGCTAGCAAAACGTATTGTAGAAAGCTTTTGTGATTTGGAATATATAATATATAAACGGCTCACTCACGGCTTCAACCGCTTGAACTACACAACTTATCTATTTACTTATATGAATTTATTTCATATTCTAATAAGATTACCATTAGATAGCATCTACACATTAAAAAGTAAAGTTTCAGTCAATTTTGTCGAACAAAATAATATAACTTTTTTAATTTATGTTCCGATTGAAATAAATAGAAAATTAAATCTTAGGGGAAGTTTGCTAAAATACAATAGTGAACACTACATTCAAATCCGTTAAGTCCTTTCTGTGATTAGCGTGCACAAACACACATACAGACAGAGACAAATAAAGGTTTTGTTATTGTATTTTTGATAAATGCCCCCAATAATAAATTTTCTAATATATCTTTCCTGTATACAGTGACATTTTATCATATGTACAGATTACATAAAAAAAGTAATTTAATATTATATGTAACATTTTTTGTTTACTATATTTAAAAGTGTTGTTTAACAGGCTTTTAAAGAATATTTTCAAAAGTTACATGCAGCAAATTTTTCTATATGAATTTTATTCAATAAAATCGCTAAAAATACCTTTTTTATTGAATTGGCTAAAACTTCAGTTTTCAGGGTAATAAATATATTGTTAATAAAATTATATTACTATTAGAATATGAAAGTAATTTAGATTAATAAACCAGCAATCGTGCAGCTACAGCGGGCGAAGCCGCGAGCGAGTCGCTAGTATATAGTATAGTCCAAATATACAAATTGCATAATTTGCTATTTTTGATAAAATTAACTTGAAATGGTAGTAAATAATTATACAAAATATTTCTCATATCAAGTAACTTGTTGAAATTTAAATATACGCTGTTGATGCTTTATGTATAATCGGCCCAACCAGTTGTGACATTTGTGGGGACAGGCGGGAGTCTGACTCACGTATGTACAGTCGCGTGCATAACATTCAATATGCGAAATTTCAGTGTCACTTTGTTTCAAATACGAAATGACCTAGTAAGTGACAGTGTAATGTTTGGTGGAGATGACCTCTTATCGCGTCTCTCACGTCCTCATCCTCACCTAAAATACTATGAAATGTCATAACACGTTTGGTAGGCTATATGTAGTTTTTTCGATTAATAAAGTTACCAGTTTAAAATTTTAAAGTTACAAATTTGCTATGAAAATTAATATTAAATGCTCAAGCGACAGTATTACGCAACCATAATGATTAGAACGTAAAGTATGGGAAGTTAACTTATTTTAAATGCAGCTGTAACAAACGTTTTTTTTCTTATTTTTATATAAAGAAAGAAAGAAAATCTAAAGACGTTATATTCGGTTTCTTTTTTC
This sequence comes from Heliconius erato x Heliconius himera, assembly GCA_013421005.1. NCBI lineage: Eukaryota > Metazoa > Arthropoda > Insecta > Lepidoptera > Nymphalidae > Heliconius > Heliconius erato x Heliconius himera. Next base: position 9,925 of record JAATLQ010032170.1, on the reverse strand, counting down.
ATATTTATAATATTAGGAAGTGAAATCCCAATTCAAACTGTTTTATCAAAGTGATGTTCTATAATTATGTATTATACAATAAATGACATTATCACATAGTTAAAAGAAAGTCGGTCATCAATCAATCAGTTGAACATATTAACATTATAAATATACTTATCTATTATAATTTATTTTTGATAAAAAAAAATAATAAAAACAGACTTTTCAGGTTTTGCCCTGAATATGTTATGTTTAACTAATCATGTAAAAACAATAAAAAAATATATTATTATAGAAACAAGTTTATGATTTATATATTATGTGTGATGATTTTTGGCTTTATGCATATTATTATTAAATATTTTATAAGTGTATTTTGAATATTACTTCATATCTATAATTAAATTAAAGCTGTATGGAGTAAAATTTATCATTTGATCTTTGCTATATAGTTTTTCTTTATAATAAATTATACTTGTAAAATTTATATTTGCAATATGTTACGATTCCTCTGATCTAGTTATACTGCTTTTTGGTTCTTCATATTTTTAACAGTATTTCAATTACTTATTGGTTATTTGAATTATAAGCTTTTTATAAAGTACTTTGTAAAAATATATAAAAAATGATTTCTTATATACATATATATATTCTAAGAAATATGTATACGTTGGTATAATGCTAGATAGAAGTGGTTAATTTTGTGCATTAATATAGTTTTCAGCTAGCGTTCACAGTTCCTTAGTCAGTTGTTTCTTTAAACAAATAAATTTTCTTTCCTAAGTGTGGAATAACACTTTAAAAATGTTTAAAAATAAATCTAAATATCCATCCAAAGACCAGTTATACGAGTGACGAGTATATCAAAGGCGCGTACAATATCAATCAATTGTTAATATTTAATTGTCGATTGCAATTAAAATTTGTCCACCTCTGGTATACCATACTACTTGTAGTGCACTAGGTTAGGTTTCTACAAATAGGGTCCTACATTCTTATATAAGAATTTACACTGCTCTGTATCTAGTGTCCTACATGATGTAGTGCACTAAACATATATGATATATTCACCGCGAAAGAAAATTATTTACTAGAGAAAAATGGTTGAATCACACAATATCTCAATTATTGTGTGTACATTATACATATAAAAGTGTTTTAAAATAAACTAAACGTCAACTTAAAAGTTGTAGACAAGATGATATTATTATATTAACAGGATAAATATTAAGACATCTGCTGTGTAGAAGTAAAAAGGAGCCAATGTGTTTTAAAATATATAATATTAATTTGAAGATAATCTTTATTAATAAACTATGTAAACTTCACCCTGTTAAAATAATAGTTTCTATCTTGTAGTGTCTTGACTATAACTTAAGTTGACATTTTTTTACCCGACTTCTGTAAAAGGAGGATGTTCTCAATTCCAATTTTTTTTATTTTTTAAGTTTGTTATCTCAGAACTTGTGGCGATTTTGTTTGGAAGCTGGTGTTTTCCGTGTGGTCCCATTTTAATTAAGCCCAGTTCCAACAGTGCCATCCATGAGAAAATCATATGATAAAAATTTAATTTGCATAGTTTATTGCTTGAAAAATATTAAAAAAAAAACACCTGTATCTCCATCTTCTACACACAATAATTGGGTTATATGTGAGTCGGTAATTTATTTGTTACATACCTTTATGATAATATTATAAACAAAATAGCCTAATATGAGTGCAATGCGTTTTTAATATAGCTTTTAATATATTTCACGTTAGCAATGTCTTTCATGACATTTTTTTTATATTCGCACTTTCGCAGGCAAACTAATGTAAGGCATTATTTTGCCTGCGAAAGTTCATTCAAATGCCAACTATATATATATAACTTTTTTTTAATGAACCGATTTTGATGTTACAAATTTTAATTGTTAAGTTGAGTTAAAACAAAGCAATTGGTGAAACTTTTAAGTAAATAGGTTCAGTACTTTCGGATATTAGCGTGACCATACGTATAGACAGACAGACAGACAGACATGAAATTAAAAAAAATATATTTTTGCTTTCTATTATTCTTTTTAAGTGTCCGTCTATCCATTTCAGTCAAAATTACTAAATATGCAGATAAAATATTTTTACTGTGTTATTATATATAGAGATTAAATCTATCGTACATTCCTTTTCAGTAGATGCACATATGGGTGTCAGTGCAGGACGTACCAACTGTAATTTAAATAAAAGAATGTTCGTGAAAATGTTTACTTAAAATGAAGTATCCGTCTTTACAGTGGTGTAAATAAATAAATTAACTTGTCGATACAACAGTACAATGTAGTACTAAAATAGTATTTTTTCAAAATACCCACATCACTTTTAAGCCACTTTTTAATATTTGCTGTAAAAAAACGTATTTTTGCTTTTAGAAGGTCCTGCATTGACGCCGACATAAATATAAAAAAAAAACATAATATATTAAATGGAGATATTGTGCCTTCAGTGCCTATACTATATCATACACAATTGCAATAATATAAAAATTAAATCTTTATTTCATATTCAAAAAATTTAAAGCCATGTCTAGAATTTATTGTAATCGTTATAATTATGTTAAATATAGTCACGTTGTATGTTAATTACAATTATAATAGAATTTCGGATAAAATATAAATAGACACCTGTAAGCAAAGCACGGAGTTGAGTTACGCCACCCAACACGCCATGCGTAGAAAATTCGGCAGAAAGTGGGGAACGATAGTGTCGTAACAATGGTTCCCTTTACCTACTCCGCTATATGCAGGATACAACTTGAACATAGATACCTATATAGAAGTTTATAAATAAATAGATTTTAATCTTGAAAATAAAAAAAATCTGTAAAAATTATTCAATGGAAGGGATGATATGAATGGAATGATATTTAATTTTTTTAATACAGAATTTTAAATGTATGTATTATTTAGTGATACAAACATGTTTATTTAACATTTGCTTTAAAATTAGTTAAAATATTTTGTAATATTAGTTTATTACATCTGATGCACTGCTTAGCCATTTTGCTCGCACTGAAGCAGCATTTTTGCCATTGTTAATTTTTCTGTGACATTTTCGTGTGATACGTTTTGAATTGTGATAAACGCACAATAAATGAAATTAAATATATTGTTTATTTTTTATTAAACCTTACTTACTTTATATAATAATGTATTTATGTATTATGTAGCTGTAGGCTTAAAATCCACATGAAAACATAAAATAAAATTTTATTTTGTAAAAGTTTTGTAATTTTTTTTAGTATTTTGCACCTCAAAAGGTGATAACAGTACCCTTATAGGATCACTATGTAGTTCGTCTGTCCGTCTATTAAGATAATTTATCTCGAGATCGCGTGGAGGTATCAAATTGAAATGAATATCAAATATTCAAGTCCATGGTCCCTTGAAGGACTGAAAAAAGCAGCTCCTAGTTACATTAATGCATCGAATATGTATGTTAAGCTATGGATTTTTGCACGAAATAAGAAGTTACAATACAAATGAAGGAAAAAAGTCGAAAAGTGAAAATGTATAGGTATTTCATAAAAAAAAATTTACAAACTTATATTTGTAGTTAATTTCAGACAAAATGAGTGTATATACTCGCAAATTTAAGTTTGTCAACTTTTATAAGTTGTACTTCCCGTTGGCCTACAATCCTGAAATTGGCAAGGAAGCCTCGGTGGAAGAGTCCCAGCGGCATCGGCTTAAGTCGAATGTAACCAATTAAAAGTATATCTTTCTGTTAACCCCAAACTACATGCCGTAATCAATACATTATTTTTCTCAAATATTTTTGTTATTATACTCTAGATCGGTATTTGATGAGAAATCAATTTACATAATATATAAATTAGAGTAGGTACCTATTTCGTAACAAACGGCAGCGGATATCCAAATTGAGTAACACAATTAAATGATATTCTAATAAAGCAGACCAAAAGAACAATTTCAATACAATAAAATGAGTCACAAGAAAACGCTGCAACTTAAGTGCAAACTGTATGTCATAAACTAAAAGTAATAATATATTTACGAGCTAAATATATTTGTGGCGCTGTGAATATTTTAGTAGGTATTTTTTTTAAAAATAGTCGATTTTTCCATAAATTAATCATAAATTACATTGACCTTGGAGCAGTGTTTCCCAATCTTTTTGGTGCCATGCCCCACCTTAACCTTTCTAAAATTTTTAATGTCTCCATATTATGTCAATAATCATGTATATTAAAAATATATGTGTAAAAAAATTTTATGCATATTTTTAATATTTGGAAATTGATATAGTTCACTTAAAAAACAAAATGATAGGTTCTAGGAAGAGATCACTATGAAATTGTTAAAAAAACACAGTGAGTAAAATTTCAAAACATATAATGAAAAACTGATTTCTTCTTCATTTTCACCGTGACATCCTCGCTAGTACCTGCCATTCTGTGTATCTCTTCATTGCGGATTCGATCAGCCAAGCTTACTCCGCATATCCTACGCCTTTCCACATCTATATCGTTGAGTTCCGTCACTCAACATCCCGTACCTCCAGAATTCGGCGAAAAGTGGGGAAAGGAATGTCTTAGCGCTATGTTCCTTCTGCCTATCCTGCTGCGGGATACAGTGATTAATTCAATGTGACAAAGTTATGCTTTTAAAATTAAAGTGAATAAAAATGAAATCAAATACTTATCAATTATATCTCTACAATATATATTATGAATATTAAATCAACGAACTATTACAACAGTTTTGACGGACACTTGTTTCAAATGAACACCTACTGAATGATGTGAAACATAATGTACGTTGCGATGGGTCCGTGGTCTTGAACACACCAATCACCCAGTTAATATTTTGATCTCGTCAACGAAATTATACCTAATAATTATTTACGGCAATTATTTAAGATTTTGCCTTTTTTGTTAAATTTGAAGCGACAGGGTTAAAGTTGTATCGAGTTCATTTTTGAGCCCCCTTTAAATATCAAATTGCCTCCCATTGGGGCATAGGCCCCACGTTGGGAAACACTGCCTTAGAGCATCACTATACACGTTTTTCAAATCCTGGTGTAGAAGTTCACTTAATAATATGTTTTTTTAAACACCGGCTATGATTTGAGGCCGGTCGTGGCGCAGCGGCACGAGATGTGACTGCAAAACCGACTGGTTGTGGGTTCGATCCCCACTCGAGGAGATGAAATATTTAGTTAAATTTATATTTCCATTTCTTCGCTCTGGTGTCGAGGTTAAGCGCGGTTAAGCGTGAGTTCTGCCACTTAACACGCAATGCCTCCAGAATTCCACAAAACCCGAGGCAGAAAGTGGGGAACGGAGTGTCTTAACACTAGGTTCCCTCTGCCTACCCTGCGGTGTGCGGGATACAGCGTGAAGCTAATTTTAATTTTTAAACACCGTTCCCATTAAGACACTTCTTTTTCCAGCTTCCCGCAGATTTTCGGGGCATTGCGTGTTGCATCGCGGAACTTAACGCTGGGCTTTGCCTTGTGGCAATAAGCTCTGCTAAGAGAGAAGAAATGAAAATATTAAATAAGTCTTTCCTACGAATGGAACTCTTGATAAATATACTATTCATCATATTTTTAATTAATAAATAACCAGTACTTTCTGAGATTAGCACATCAACCAAACAAACTCTTTACTTTAATTTCTTTACAGCTTCACGTTGTATCCTAACCTGACCAAATTTTAAAACACTCCATTCTCCACTTTCCGTTGAGAGGAAATTTGCCTTGGTACCAGAAAGAAAGAATGAAAATATTAATACGTAACAATTCATTAATAGATATTTATTTAACTTCGTTCTGGTGTCGAGTTCCGCCACTCAACACACAATGCCTGCAGAATTCGGTGGAAAGTGGGGAACGAACGGTGAACGAGTGTCTTAACACTAGGTTGCCTCTGCCTACCCTGATGCATCTATGATTTGTGCCCCTTTGTGCTTGTGCCCCTGCGCCATGACGGCATTTGCTTTATAATATTAGTATAGAAGATATGAAGTACAAGCATCGTAAGATAACATTGGTCACGACCACGAATACAATGTAGTAAACAAACATTGCTATAATAGTTTACTTAAGCGTGGTTATGTCGTCAGTAACAACAGATATCAGCAAGGCGTAGGTTAACGAAGTAAGGCTAATTGACTTCCTTCTCTCAACACGCATTACCTCAAGAATTCGGCTGAAAATGAGTATCGGAGTATCATAACATTAGGTCCCCAGGTTCCCTCTGCCTACCTCGCTATGTGATACAGCGTGAACCTGATAAAAATCTACTGTGAGAGTGAGAGTGACATAAACTTGATCTAGTCTAATTTTTTGTCCTGCTCGCTCACGCGAATCCGTGCCCATTATTTCCTTTAACAACATTACCATAACAATGTATGGGTACTATAATGGAATTAACATAGATTGCTGTTTTTGTGGCTTGCATAATAGACAGGACGAGATACATGTTACTGTATTCAACACATTTTTTTTAATTTTTATAAAATGTCACGATTGTAACAATATTTTTTGACAAGCCAAGGTCTAATTTCGCCTCTTCCGTCCTCTTCTAGCTGGGTCTGCCACAAAACCCGATGACACTGAACAGACGAAAATGGCCTATAGCATACTAGGACGGTCAAATCTATTATTCGGTTTATGTCACGATTTCTAATTCTACAAAAGGGGGCTTTGGCAAAAATTTAGTAATAGGTAGATATATCACTTAATTAAATAAGGTAAATTTTATAAAGGTAAACTTAATAACGTAAATTTTACAAATTTAGATAAGCTTAGTAGTGTAGTCGCTTGCACACGCTCTGTCAGTGTTTTTTTTTTGATCAGGCAGTTAGTGAACCCCACGCTAAGGATAGGGTTTGTATTTATAAACCACTCTTTGAGATCGCTTTCAAAATCGATCTGAGAGTTGAGAGCAGCTTTTAATCTCGGGCCTAACGCCCATTATTAATAACCTATCTCCAACGTCAATCGTTTTTCGAGATTGTTTCATATATCTATCCAATCTAGAGATTAGATAGATATATGAAACAATCTAAGATTGACAGATACAGATAGAAGAGTTCTATAAGCAGGTAGAAAATATTTGGCGTTTAGTAAAATATACGTAGGTAACGTTACGTACAATTATCGTTACTTTCAAGTTATGATTACTATTTTACCGTAGTAGTATAAATAAAAAAATCATATTATGTAGAAAATTGCTAACTGACTGTTTTTATCATTTTTAAGGTGTTATTCTACACTTAGGAAAGAAATCACTTATTTAGAAAACGTATAAAAAATTGAACGTAGCGGGACTAGAACCCGCGCCTCCTGGAAACCGACCAGGCGCTCTAACCACTGAGCCATACGTCCAAAGCCTAAATAACTCACTGTTACCAAAAAGTACGCAATGTGTCCCGTCATAAATTTAAATAAGAAGACAAAAAAATATTATTTCTTAATCACTATACATTAAGGCTGTCGTGGCGCGTGGGCACAAGCGTGACTGTAACACAATGATTATGGGTTCGATTCCCACTAGGGAAAATGAATTATTATTTATTAATATTTTTATTTTCTTTTTTGGTACCAAGATAAAAGCGCGGTGTTCAGTTCCGCCACTCTACAAGGCTTCCTCCACCTACTCGGCTATTTGTGTGAAACAGCGTGAAGCTGAAAAGAAAAAAACCTATACATACACATATGTATATGGATATATCGTTATTTATTTTATCTATGGAGGTATATCGATTGTAACTTTGTAAGTAATTGATTCTAAGTTCCATCAGTATGATTGTCAGTATTAATTAACGTAAGTTTACCGATATTATTGTAGACTGCGGCCGGTGATGTGAGAAGATTATCATTTTACTTAATAGGTAAAAATAATTTATTTTCTTTTTCTGATTTCTTCTTGATAACCCAGCTGAATTTCGAAGGAACTTTACAACTAATTTGCTAATATAACAAGGTAATACTTTAAAATGTAAATACGTAGTTATTTAGAAAGCGAAGCCAGTGTTGGCTCTTAGGGCAGGGGCACAAGCGTACGGCTGTACACGCGACAGGTTGTGGATTCGATTTCCACTCGAGGAAATCAAATATTTAATATTTTCGTTTTCTCGCTCTGGTACCGAGGCCAAATGCGGCATTGAGTTCCGGCACTCAACACCACACTCAATGCCTTCAGAATTCGGTAGAAAGTCAGGTACAATGTCTTAATACAAGGTTCCCAGGTTTACTTTGCCTACCCTGCATATGCGGGATACAGCGTGTATTAACTGTTCTTATATTGCTTAGAACTTATAAAAATGATTTAATTCTACAATTTTTTTATTGCTTTTCCTTTTGCAACAAATTATAGCATACAACAAATTGTTTCACAATCCACAATATATTTTTACAAATCACAAAAGGAAGGACACACAGTGACATCCTGGAGACGGATGGTACTCCCATATTGCCTAACACATAAATTACCAACTTAGCGCAACATTTGATGGATGCCTTCGTAATCTACAAAGGAAGCCCATTGCTGGTATCCCCCCAACCCCACATTAGCCCCATAACTCAGCCCGTATGTTGCGAAATGAAGCGCTGGGCGTACCTATCGTCATTATCATTCGGTTTCACTATCATTTGTCGTGGAGTCGTCATTCTATTGTAAATCGTCTGTAAAACCATAATAAACTGCAAGGTCGACTCGCATGGTGGGGGCCGGGGGCTTGACGACTGCACTTCGATTTCAGTTTACTATGACTGTCTGTAGGGCTTGCTTGATGCTCTAATATTATCTAAATAATATGAGAAACACGGAAAATATCAATATATATATATAGTGAATTATTTTCATTTTGAAACATAGTTAGTTACGTTGTTAGTGGTCCGTATGTTATATTTGCTCAGCTGTACGTTCTCAACTGGATGTGGTCTGGTCTATTCAGTTCATGTGAAGAGAGGACAGTCGCAAGTCCAAGTTCAGAAGTCAATAAATTATAAAAACTCGATTTTTGATTATACATAGGTGTTGTTTTTTCGCGAAATGGCAAGCCTGGTGTTGTGAATTTTTTTTTTCGAAGTGTTAATTATAGTAAACTGTGTCGTTTTCACACATTTTCATAATGCAACACATACTAGTTTTTATAACAATATGGATATTTATGAGAGGTAAGTTTTAGTTAAGGAGAATATGTATGACGTATTTATTACTCTTATATAACATATCTTCTATAAATAGATTTATTTATTTTTGAGATACAGAGATTTTCCTATTTGATATATTTAATAGATTTAAATTGCCAAGATTTTATTGAAAAAAATATAATAAAAAAAATATACTATTAGTTGTAAGATTTTGTTTAATACTTAAAACTGAAAACTAAACAGAATACATTTTTTTCCGTTGCGGTGCAGTAGCACAGCGTGCCTGTAAACGAGACGTTTGTGGATTTGATACCCACTCGAAGAAATGGATTAATTAATATTTTCATTTATTCGAACTGGTAGCAAGACAAACCACGGTGGTGAGTTCCACCACTCAACAAGCAACGTCTTGATAATTAGATGGAAAATGGGGAACGAAGTATATAAACATTGGGCTTAGGATAAATCCTAAAGCTAAAAAAAACGAATTGTTGTTCACAGCTTCAAATTTCACTTTTAAAAATATAGCTCTCCTCCATTTATTATTAAACTAGCGACCCGCTCGCGGCTTCGCCCGCTTTAACTACTGAATTATTCATATAATGTACCTATGTTTGCAAAGCACTTAAGATTACTAATGTGAAAATTATTGAAACCTTAATGCAACCCGCATTTAGCTCCTCGTAGCTCCAATAAGAATGTTCCAATTGTTTAAAAAAATACACACCTGAACAAATGACACAAACAACAGAAAACTTAAACGAAAGAAATTATAAACAACAGA
>JAATLQ010032169.1:0-13286 GCA_013421005.1 Heliconius erato x Heliconius himera | reverse complement strand
TAACCTAATATGCTGTGTATATACTAAAAATATGTATTTGTTTTGTTTTAGGTGAAGGCTGTACTTTAACTGGATCTCTTTTTTTTACATGTATTCTATAGTTGTGTATAGTTATCTTTTTTTTTTTTACCGGTCAATTTCCTTCGTGTGTTTTCCATACAACGTGACATTGGCGAAATGAATTGTGCTCAACTGGCACGCTCGAAACGCCATTAATTAAGAAATCAATCAATCAATCAATATTTTTTGACATTTTTATTCTCAAAAATAAAAAAACAAAATCATATATTTATATTCTTTTACGCCATATCTTTTAAAATTAAAAAAAAACAATATTTATATACAAAACAATAAAAAAAAAACAAAAATTTATTGATACTCTTCATAAAAAATAAACTAAACTATCAATCAGAACATAGCGTTTATTCTTTTGCAAAACCTAAATAAAAATAATGCCTTACGAAATTTTAAATTATAGCTATGATATGATGCACAGAATATTTAAATTATATACTACTAAAAACTGAGCTATTACAAATAAAAATAAACGACATTATATAGATCAGTGAAACAAGCTAGTTTCGTATTGCGCGAGCGCAGCCGTACATGGCACAATTATTGTAGGTTTATCAGAACGTACTGCGCAATATTGAATTATTTAAATTTATCAATGAATGTCTGTCTATACTATTACTCGGAAAGTGAGCCTACTGTTTCACATTTCAAGTTATTGGGAAATTTTCGAAGGTGAATGTGAAAAATGTTGTAAAGTCAGATCGTGAGAAGCGAAATACGTTTCTGGAATTGGAAGTTTTTATCTTTATATGTTTCCGTCGGACAGGTTATTGAGATATTTTTATTTTTAGTAATAATAATATATATATTTATATCCGTTAAAATAAATCAAATAAATCAGCTTCGTCGCTGTATTCCGCACACGGCAGGGTAGAAAGAGAGCGCCTAGTGCGAAAACACTCTGTTCCCCACTTTCCGCCGAATGTTAGAAGTGGCGGAACTCAACTCCGTACTTTGCCAATAAAAATGGAAATACAAATTTAAAGAAATATTTCCTCGAATGGGGATAGAACCCATAACCACTCGAATTTACAGTCACATTTTCTCCTCCCACTGCTCCTGCCCAAGAGTGGCCTCTTTTTTCTGTTATTTTTTACGTATTTCAATACAGGTGAAATATAAAACCTAATGATAGTCAATTTGTTTTAAAATTTCAATTTAATATTGCTTTCTAAACAGCGGAATGATTTACTACATTTTATCTAACCTATAACATTCTTCACCTTTCCTTCATAGCATAGCATAGGAACGCTCGAACCAAACGTTCGAATTCCAATCCTTCCGTGTGAATTTGTCATTTAGTCATGTCAGTGGGGCAGCCACTGCGCTACGACGGCCTCGACACATAGAAGTAATTAAATTTATTTAGACTAATCTAGTATTTCATCTAGATTAAAATATGTTAATCCTATTTTATAGTAGCATGCTTTACTCTTTTAAGCTTCACTGAGATTGTGATCAGTGAGCACTTTAATTACGCGCGTGCCTGTGCTTGCCTCGACGACATTTTTGAAGCAAATTAAGCAAATAATCTGCGTACAATATATAAATTAAATAAACCAATTTACAGAGAAATTTATTACATAATATAATAATTTTAAATATATGATTAAGAGTTTAAACTTAATTCTAAAAATCAAAATGGAGTACTAAGTTCCGATACTCAAAACATACCAGTTATGATTTTAGCAGAAAAACAAAAACGTAGAGTTCTTTAGAAAGAAAAAATGTATGAAGCTGATAGAATGTCGTAAAAAGGCTTCCTTAAATACCATATTTTTTACGATAGGTTCTAAATGTCCTAAATCGTGATTCATCATATTTTCTAAATAATGTTAAACTTGCTAAAATTACGTGTTATTAGGGTAGTTTCTACATTCCTTAGAGTACTGAGTAAAAATGCAGACTAAATACAGAAGAATTTCTTTATTCATACTTTAAAAAAAAATCCTACGAACCGCCCATTTTCGAGACAAAATGTGTTGAGTGACGGAACTTAACGCCGCTAACTTAATCAAGGGACAAATTGGTATAGTAATACAAATAATAATTTTCATATCGTGCGTTTATTTTAACTTTTTCAATTGTAGTTTTTAATATTTATTTGCATTTAAATGTTCGATTCAAAATTAGTGCGGTAACATAACAAGAATTTACGATATAACGGTACCTATCAGCTAAGGTAATTAAAGCTAAAGGATATTTACGAATTACTTACACGCCGGTATATAATTTATTCTGTAATGAATATTTATTTATACTTGAAAAAAAAACTGTATATGCAATATCCACCTTATTTGGTTCACGGTGTCTTTTAAGTCAGTGATTATTAAAATTTATGAGTAGTATACGATAAAATAAAATAAGATTGAGATTTTTTATATGTAATTTTTCTATAATAAATGATAAAGGAAAGCAAAATGTTATGTCATATGTCCACATATTTTTCTGTGTATTTATATAGAATTACAAGATATAGATAAATCAGCTTCACCCTGTATCCCGCACACTGCAGAGTAGGCAGAGGGAACCTAGTGTTAAGACGCTCCGTTCTTCACTTTCTGCCGAATTCTGGAGACATTGCGTGAGTGGCAGAACTCAACGCCGTACTTGTCTTCGATACCAGAACGAAGAAATGGAAATATAAATTTAAGTAAATATTTGACCTTTTCGAGTGAGGATCGAACCCACAACCAGTCGATTTTACAGTCACACCTAGTGCCCCTGCACCACGACTGGCCTCAATAGATATAGATACAGTCTAAAATATATATTACTTATTTTATTGTATAAGTATTTGTATTTAATGTATAGATAAAACAAGCGGGTAGTTGGAGGTCGTCGTGGCGCAAGAGATAGGAGAAATCTGTCACTATAAAAAATGTTAAGTCATCGTATCAAATTCCTATAGGTACTATCGATTTAATTTCCTCAAGTAACAATAAGTTTGCCAAATTGACTTCAACAAAAGACTTAGGCGCTAAGCGTCCTTTAAACGTAAAATGGACATACGGCCACCTTACTATAAAAACTTAAAAAAAATTAAATAACTTGAAACGTAAATAAGTTCTTACGAGATTTATAAATATTAACGATGAGATGATTGATGAGAACGTATAGCTTAGTGGTCAGAGCTCATGCGAATGTTTTTATATGTTCCCTTATAGACTAAGATCCCAGGGCACCTAGACCTACATCATTTTAACAAAGCTGAAATTTTGAGGATTCATAGTCTAATATATAATAGTTAAGATGGTATGTGTACTTACTAACTTGAAAGTGGAGCCCTTTCAGAGGTAGCGCCAGCATAAGATATCTCTGTCTGGGAGGATGCTTGAGCCATCGGATTGATCTGGGGGCCTTGGAAAGAAGTAAATAACCAAAATGTATAATTAATGTATACAATTACTCTTTTTGGCACACAATGCACCGCGATCGAGACATTGCGCGTTGAATGATGAAACTTAACGCCGCGTTTGGTATACCGGAACAAAAAATAAAAACAAACTATTATACTAAAGAGTAGACATCGAATCAACAACCATCGCGTCAGTGAGACATGGCCCCAATGCGGAACGACGGCTTCTTTCCGGCATTGAGTTTAACAGAAAATGATATTTTACATTAGCTCCATAAATCAGATAATTATAAATAATGTCTTAATATAATCTAAAGTTGTTAACGACCCTATAATTTATTTTAAGCCGCACTTACTAGTAATTTGGCTTGTAACAAATTCAAAGTATTTGTCTTATTCCATTACAGCATTTGATAGATAATTTCAAATTTAAAGCCTATACAGGTATATAATATAATATTTTATCGTCAAGTTAACTCTTATGTGGCGGTAGTTATAACTTCGTTAAAACTTACATAATTATAATGTGAGGTGATCGTGACTTAATAGGATGGCGCTTTACTTCTAACGCGATTGGTGCAGGTTAAATTCACATTTTAGGAAATGAATTATTTTCATTTCGTCGCTCTTAAATTAAAGTGCGGTGTTGAGTTCCGCCGCTTAACATAGAATGTCTACAGATTCAAGCGGAATTTGGAGAACAGATCTTGACAATAAGTTCTATCTGCTTATCGTGCTACATAAAAAGTTTTTATTGATTTTTAGCCAAGAATCGACAAACAAAAGAAATAAATTACATAACAATATAAAATTTTACGCATAAACATTGCAAGACAAAACTAAAAGACTCAGCGCGGCGATAAGTACTGCCAAACAACACGCAACATCTTGATTTCTTTCTGCCGGCCTTTATATGCGAGAAAAGTAAAGCTGTTTCTTACTACATATAGGGGAGAGTAACCAATATTGCACCGGCGCTTAAATTGGACCGATGCTATATCTCAGTCAATTAACTTCATTTTATTTTTCTGGCAACACCACAATATGCGGCGGTAGTGCCACAGACACTCCGCAATTTTGTATTGACGTCGAACATGCATCATAGCCGTGACGCTAATAAATTGTTTTTGTAGTGTACTGGTATTATTTTTGAGATTATTGGCTAAGGATATTTTTGGACGTGAAGGTAAGTTACAATTTTGTAAAATATTACTTAAGGAAACACATTTTATAGTGCTTAATGTGCTAGTAAAATAATACCAATCTTTAGAGTTTATGATTAAATTTTTTTTGGCGAACTACTACCAAGTTCTGTATATTGGACCATCCTCAAATTCCTTAACTTTACCGGTCCAATATATGCAGATGATTGTGATGTCATTATCAAAAGCCTAAGCTATTGTTGCAACAATAAGAGGTGTTATTATAGATTTTTATAAGACTTCAATTTCGTTTGAAAAAGTTTAAATTAACTTGATAAAAATAAATATTTTTGTTCATAATTGACTTCGTATATTTTATTGTTTTAGAAATATTTTCAAGTTGATAATGTTTAATGAATAAATATTAATAATAATGATTCGTAATTATAACTTTTCTTTACTTAATTCTTAATTATTCCTATAATTTAAGATTTGGTCGAATTTAGGGGCCTGGTGGTTCAATTTATGGTACCGGTTGCGTAATTTGGACCGAATGAAGACAACCTTAAGAATTTTCCTATTATTTATATATTACCGTTAGGTTACAATATCAACGGAATAATATTATATAGCTAAAGAAATAAGGTATTTCGAAAGGCTTGTTGCATTTTTATAGCTTCGAAGGATCTTGTGATTTCTGCCATTATGTCGAAAGTGGTCCGATATGGGTTACTCTCCCCTACTTGGAATATTCGGTCTTTAAGTGATTCTGAGCAATTGCTGTGTTTTTCCTCTATGTCCAAGCTTAGTACGTTTCTGAACTACTATTGAAGCATAAAAGAGTCTATAGCATTATATTGGATTACTTACATATAGACAAAAAAAAATCACCTTCACGCTGTATTCCGCACAGAGCAGGGTAGGCAGAGGGAGCCTAGTGTTAAGACCATCCGTTCCCCACTTTCTACCGCCGAATTCTGAAGGCATTGCGTGTTGAGTGGCAGAACTCAACGCCGCGCTTAACCTCGACACCAGAGCGAAGAAATGGAAATATAAATTTAAGTAAATATTTCATCTCCTAGAGTGGGGATCGAACCCATAACCAGTCGGTTTTACAGTCGTACCTCGTGCCGCTGCGCCATGACTGGCATCAATATCACTTACATAAATATATATAAAAACTTCGTTAGAAACTTCAAATATGGATATAAGTCGTGTTTTACTAAATCTACCTAATGAAATCAATTAATCTTAAATATAAATCACGAGGACAGTATCAAAGATCAGAGGCCAGCGGTCCACGCCCCTACTTATTCTGTAGTTGCTAACTTTTGCTAATCAATATACACGTAATATTGGATATTATATTATAAACGAGTCGCAGCCCACTAATTTGCGTGTTTCCGTGGATAATAAAACGTAAAATCCTATTTTCACGTTGCCGTTGCCGGGAAGTTTTGTCTTAGTGCTCCTTTACACTCCTCAAGGACCCTACATGCAAAATTTCAGTGTTCTATTTTGTGTATCATTCAGTTAATAACAGAAGAGTTTAAACTATATTACATACAGGTACTAAACTAAAAAACTTGTAAATATTATTTAATAGCGATCCGCTTGCGGCTTCGTCCGCTTGAACTACGTAATGATTATTTAACAAAGCTACATTTCTTTACTTTTCTTATATCTATGCCTATATTGAAAAGTAAAGTCAGTCAATTGAATAAAGATGCCAATTAAAATTCATTCACACACTATCAACACTGTATCGTCACTTTCACTGACAGGGATAAGTTCGTAGAAAATGTATAAAAAAATAATTATAACAGTTGCCGTACTGTTCCGATGGCATCAGGTGACAGTTGTCGTTTCACTGGAGTGGTCAATATTAATGATGGTCACTATGATTTGTCTGTCAGCACCATAAGAATTTCACAAAATATTTGACAATCTGAATTTGCGTCTAGATGGTGTCTATTCAAAATTATTCAAGTTAAATTACGTCAAGGTACCAGCCTTAATGAAATTATTAATATACATTATATAATTAAACCAGTCGTGGCGCAGGGGCACAAAGTGTGACTGTAAAATCGACTGGTTGTCGGTTCGATCTCCACTCAAGGAAAAAAAATATTTATTTATATTTTCATTTCTTCATTCTGGTGTCGAGGCAAAGCGCGGCGTTGAGTTTCGCCACACAATACGCAATGCGTCCACAACTCGGTAGAAACGTTGAACGGAGTGCCTTAACACTAGGCTCCCTCTGCCTACCCTGCTGTGTGCGGGATACAGCGTGAAGCTGATTTAATTTAATTAAATTTTTATTTAATATAAGTAAAGATAAGTAAACTTTTAAAGCAATGGCCAAAAATAAAAATTAAAAAATCAGCGACTTCAATATTGGGAATATTGTAATATTGTTAAAAAAAAAATTTATTAATTTATTAGTAAATTTGCTCCATATATTTTATATAATTAATTATAATTTAAATAAAAGAATTTATACTATTGCCTTTAAATTTTCAAAAATTATCGTAATCGCATTTTTGAGTAATAATAGTGTGAATTGCTTTTACTAATGACCTCTCCGTTAAAGGTCTAATAATACAGCGTACAGAAATAACCTTTTAATATTTTAATTACTGAATTATGTAAATTATATATTTTATATTAAATATATATCATACTAAAATAAAAATCACAATTAAATAACTAATTAATAAAATGTATATGATTTTCATAGTAAACAGGTTAAAGAGGCCTGCTGTGACGTAGGGGCACAAGTGTGCGACTAAAAACGTGACAGGCTGTGGATTCTAAGGTTCCTTCTGCCTACCTTGCTATATGCAGGATGAAGCTAAAAAATATACAGCGGAAGTGTTTGTTCGAATTTGCTTATCCTAGGCACTACTTATTCGATTTGAAAAAATATTTTTCTTCTTTTTAAAGTGTTATTCCACACTGGCGCGGAGGCGCGGGTTCGAGTCCCGCTAAGTTCAAATTTTTATACATTTTCTAAATAAGTAAATATTTTTCTGTTAGACAGCCCATTTACAAAAAAATATAAAGTACATTACGACCATCGTTTGGATGTTATCCACAATACCTTGGATCTGAATGTATCTTATTTCAATACAATGAATATATAGTAGTTCCATTTGACCACGGCGGAAGCAAAGTCGCAGATGATAGCTAGTTAATAATATTTGGGCTAAGCTATCTACATATACATATATTAATAAGTACCAGAAATAAATTAAAACATGTTTTTTAAAATTATTAAACAGTGTTGCCAGTGCAAATATATTTCAGCTTTAAATCCATCTTTCAGTCCGCTTACAGCTGTATAAATCATTATACCTTTGACCACGTGATATGGTCATTAACCAAAAGTGAGTGTAAAGTCGGGCGTTGTCACGGACCTTGATAAAATCGTGGCACAGTCAATATATTTAACTGTGTTGTAATAATTACTGTTTGTAAACCATTTTTTTTAACCACGGACGCAATTTTACCTGAAATTTTAATTTATTTTCTGATTACAGTTATTTTAAAACTGGAGTAGTAATTTTATGTTAAAACATCTAGTGGTAATGACTTCATATTATGTAGTTAGGGTCTCGTGGCAATGTCCGACTACAAGCTTGATAATTATAGGTTTCATTTTCACTCAATGAAAATAATTGATGAAATATTTGAATAATTTGTTAATTATTTTAATTTCACCACTTTACTTCACATTAATACTCTACAGTATTAATTTTTAAAACAAAAAAAAAACCAACTTCAAATAACAAACTAAAACAAAAAAATATATATCAAAATAATTAAAAAAGATTTTATAATTTTGAAGTCGGTGTCAAGCTAATCCTACAACAACCTTACTACAATATCGAATTACTAAGCCCGTTTGTTTTTCTTGGCACCGACTTCAAAATTATAAAGTATTTTTTGAATTATTTTGATTTAACAAAATCAAAGTAAGTATTACTTTATGTTAAGTAAATTTATTTTTCACTTTTTAGTGTATTGTTTAAAGTCAATTTTTTTTTGTTAAAAATTAATTTATTTTACGTTTTTAAGTGATGGAAAGGTCCATCACTTAAAATTGTAATATAAATTTACTTAACACCGACTTCAAAATTATAAAATCCTTTTTTAATTATTTTGGTTTAACAAAATCAGAGTACCTTTACGTTATGTTAAGTAAATTTATTTTTCACTTTTTAGTGTATTGCTTAAGGTCGGGTTTTTTTTTTGTTAAAAATGAATTTATTTTACGATTTTAAGTGATGGACCTTATAAGGATGCTTCTCAAAAAGTACGAGTGGCTGTGTAAAATTAAATTTTTATCGGAATCGGTTGCCGTGATATTGAGGCATTCGTTCATCTGTCGCGCACATACTTAATACACATTTAAGACTTATGTGATTTTCTCATAGATACCATTGTCAGAAATGGACCAAAAATTTGAGAACACATAAGCTAATACTTCCCACACTAGCTAAATAAAAAAAATCATCAAAATTGGTTCCCACAGTCAAAAGTTCTGAGTAAACAAAAAAAAGATACAGTCGAATTGATAACTTGCTTTTCTTACAGAAGTCGATTAAAAATGTAGCATTATGTTCCGCAAATCAAAACGCAATAAATTCAGGCGGTGAGTAGAGAAGGTATCTTGACACTAGGGTCCCTGATGGTGGCCTTGTGTACAACAAAAAAAATATGTAAATTCCGTTTTAAAAAAGTAAATATTTGTAATGATATATTTAAAACATAATAATTTTAAATTAAGTTATTATTTATTTCATCAAACGAACGGCTATCGATCGTAGACGCTATTGTTAATGTTAAAATACACATTTGATCTAATGAAAAATTTAAAATCTACATTTAATAATGTAGAATGATCTACAATAATCTGGACTTCTACAATAATCTGAAAATTGCCAACTTTTTAAAGGCTTTCGTTTGCTAGATTTGTTCCCATTCAATATCTATTATATTTTAATAATTTATATAAAAATTTTTGCTTTTATTTCTCTGGCTCATTTTGTGTTAACTTTTGTGTAACTTAAAATTAATAAAGTCACGCGTTTAGAAAACCAATTAACTAAATATTTCTATAAAATAACAATGAATTCTTTACTCAAAGACGTTACGTCATTTCTTTGTATAGTGCACAACCAATTTTTATCAATAATTACAAACTATTGTCAATAAAAAGCTGTTAAAATTATTCTTTAATCTTAACTTCAAATATAACGACGAAACATTTATCTAAATCTTTAAATATATATGTAAATGTTATATAATGAATAATTGTTTACATTATCGAATGATATAAAGGCTAGTCGTGGCGCAGAGGCACAAAGTACGAGTATAAGCTGACTGGTTATGGGTTCGATCCTCACTCGAAGAATGAAATATTTATTTAAAATTTATATTTCCATTTCTTCGCTCCGGTGTCGAGGTAAAGAGCGGCGTTGATTACCTATAGAACTTGGCGGAATGTGGGGAATGGCGTGTCTTAATACTAGGTTCCCTCTGCATACCCTAAATAAATATCATCTGGTTTCTCGATCTGGTAGCAAGATAAATCGCAGCGTTGACCTTCGCCACTTAACGGAGTGTCTTGTCTATATATACGAGTTATGTCTATATGTGGGATACATCGTGACAAGTAATAATCTAAAGAATAAATACTAAATAAACAGCGTTAAAAATCATTATTTTATATGCTGCTTGTCCTGACAAGGACATATTTTTGATGACATGGAAATATCTTTAACCTGACGTCCTTGCTTTATGCTGTCATCAGATTCAAACAAGTGCAAATAAACGAATCGGACTGCAGAAGTTAAGAAGCTTAAAATAAATTTGTAATTTTTTCATTTAGAGTGATGATGACAAAACACTCAATATTTTGGTACGGTCTGTTTGTCTAGATGTCTAATCTCAGTTTTTCCAATTTTGTACGTGATCGTATGATTTATGTTGTATACAGTCTGCTACCTTTGTTGCGCCATTTGGCAACAGTAGGTTTTTTAACACGTTGTATATTTTATCTTTATTTTCAAGAAAAAACCTTTTATAAGTTTTAAAAACATTTATTTATTGTTAACATGTCACTCATGATAAATATTAAAACCATTTTGAAATATATATTTTTTTATTCTTACGCATCGTCCTATCTTGCTTTGTACCCATTTCAGAGACTCCGGATTATATTTGAAAAATTATACATATTGTATGTTATAAGTCCCCTAAATTAAAAATCATTTTTTACACAATTATACGTATGTGCAGTTAGACAGGTAGACTCCTAACACTTACCATAGCTGTATAGAAAAAAAAGGTGCCAAAAGATTCATTTGTTTCTTATCACACGATACATACCTATCTATCTATATCTATATTGTAGCCCTAACTAAGATTACTCATGAGTTTTAAGGAACGGCAAAAGCAAATGGATTAGCAACCTAATGAACTATTATTTAGTACTAAATCGAAATTTCAAAGCGTTTATTAATGATCGCACTGCCCACGTTATGGAAGACCTTAATTGTAGATTGATTTAACGGAATTACACCATGAAGTTTCCATAACAATTACTTGTTATTTAAATACAGGTATTATTATGAGCTGGTGTCATGGAAGTCACGATGGTAAAGTTAAATATGTAGGTTATTTTTTATTTTCCGCATATCGCTTGTAGAGAGATTGTTTAATTTTTTTTTTGTTTCTAGCCTTATGCCGTTTACCACATATAGCAGAGGAACCTCGTGTTAAAATATTCCGCTCATCATTCACCGCCCAATATTTTATGAATAAAAAAAATATTTAATTATCATCTTATATTTTTTTTGCAACTTCACGCTATCTACGTATCTCGATCTGGTAGTCTGAAATCTGGTCTAAGATCAATCCCATAAAAAAGCATCAAACCCATAACCACTGCGTTTACAGTCACACACATTACGGCCACATACTAATCAAATAAGTCCTATAGAGTAATTAAAATAAAGCATTATTTCCTATATCTTACGTAATTCAACAACTTAATTTTATACTATCAGTTTAAATAATAATTAACATTTTAGTTAAGGTATTATTTTATCATGCGTTTTATGAGTAAGAGTAAAGTGTATAGGTTACGTCACGCCTACATAGAGCTCGAACTTGACTTCCACTTCCTTTACGAAGTCCTTCAAGCTTTGGAAAATATTGAATTAATATTTCCGTTAGCAGCAGGTAAAGTGATGCAAGTACGTAGTAGAGTAGGAGGTTAGATGTGGAATATGTTTAAATATATTTGCAAAGCTAATGGCTGTTATAGGAGGCGGATGTTACAATATATATATATATATATATATATATATATATATATATATATATATATATATATATATATATATATATATTACTAAATGCAATAGTATAAAAGAAAATATTTAAAATATGGTAGAAGAAAATGGATGTATTTAGGATGAGGTAAAATATGTAGAGTCGTTCAGGACAGGTGGTCGCATTTTTTCATTTAGTCCCACTGTGTAATAGAATAGTGAAGTTAGAGAAATAAGGATATTTTTATTACAAAAGCATTTATACTATAAATCAAAGTAAACAGGATATCAGTATGCTTCTTACTTTATTATTATTATTATGTAAAATCGGAATTTCTATTGTGTTTGATTGTTAGTTGGGTATATTTTTTTTTAGCTTCTTTACCTTTTCAGCTTTTTACGATATAAACGGCCATATCTTTTTTTAAAGTAAAAGTAGAAATGCGATTTTTTCAGGTAATCAAGAGACTGTAGATATGAGTATAAATCTGACTGTAAATCTGGCTTAAATTTCAACTAGATATCTCCAAGCGTTTCTGAGATAAAGGCTCTCGACAGACAGACGAGCGTTCTTGAGATAAAGACTCTTCACAGATAGACAGACAGATGGACAGACAACAAAGTAATCTTATAAAAGTTCCTTTTTTCCTATAAAGGAACCCTAAAACTGTATTGAATCAGTGACTTTAATGAAGTGTAAAATAATAAGGCATTATGTGAGTCATGATTACTTTTTAATTGAGATATTTTTTGCTTCTTAGTCACAAATGATCTACTTTACTTCACTTCAATGAATACGAGTCTCGAATTACATCTTAGTTGCGTTAAAATTATATAAATTCTGTTCAATTTACGTTTACTGTGGCTGGAAATTTCGCAGTGACTAATCACTTTGTTATTATTAAATTAGTATCAATATCTGTATTATTATTATTATTATTGATTTCTTAACAATCGTACATTATAAATTTAGGTATATTGGACACGGTCGAAGGCATTATTAATATATTCAACTTGGAAATGACACAGATTAACAAATAAAAAAAAACGCGGATTTGATTACCAATAGGTATGAGGTGAATAGTATAGCATATATTAAATTAAATTAGCTTCACGCTGTATCCCGCATACAGCAGGGTAGGCAGAGGGAACCTAGTGTTAAGACACTCCGTTCCCCACTTTCTGCCGAATTCTGGAGGTATTGCGTGTTGAGTGGCAGAACTCAACGCCGCGCTTAACCTCGACACCAGAGCGAAGAAATGGAAATATAAATTTAAGTAAATATTTCATCTCCTCGAGTGGGGATCGAACCCACAACCAGTCGGTTTTGCAGTCACACCTCGTGCCGCTGCGCCACGACCGGCCTCT